>JAPMOB010214723.1:0-39196 GCA_029875015.1 Lepomis gibbosus
GTGTGTGTGTGTGTGTGTGTGTGTGTGTGTGTGTGTGTGTTAAATGTTTTTATTTCCTGGTGGGGACTTTAACTTGAATGCACACCAAAAGATGGGGAGTCATCTCAACAAGTGACTGCTTTTTGAGGGTTAAGACTTGGTTTTAGGGTTCAGGTTACAATTGGTACAATTGTGTCAGGGTTAGGATGAGGGTTACGGTTAGGCATATGGTTAGGATAAGGGGCTAAGGAATGTATTTTAAAAATGTCCCCACGGAGATAGAGGAGGAAACGTGTGGCTTTGCATGCGTGTGTGTGTGTATGCCTATGATTTATTCCACAGAGATGATTGTTCGGATCATTGCATTTTAGTGCAGCTATTGCCATCAGGTTACACAGTGGATAAACATGATATATGTGACATATAACTTGCATATTAAATACCTAACCCCTACAGCTTTCCACCTGAGAACAAAACAACACACCCATCGTTCACATAGATCTTAGATTTGAAGTGCACAAAGTAAAACAACTTTAAGGAGAACAGGTATTGCTTGGGATGATATAAAATGTGAGCAGGAAGTGGAGACTTGAAAGGGAGCTTTAAATCACTGTGTGTTATTAATGACAACACGAGCAGGAGCTTGTGCAGCACATTGAACAATACTGCTTCATGTACAAAGTTATATCCGGGAATCCAAATCACCTACAAAAGTGGTACAGGACCTATCAGGTGTGTAATATGATGTTAGAATGGATGCAAATAAACAAAAATACCATAAAATACATCTTTAGCCATTATCATGCAGTTGCATTTGCTGCCATTTATACAGCACAGAAATCTGAACAACAGCACACAACAGCATACAACTGATACACGCTTAAGTCACTGTGTTGTGTTAAAGTTAAAATCCACACAAAAACAGAATTCACATGTGCAATTTTAACATTTTGGATAGTAAAGTCAACACCTTTAAACAAAAAAAGAAGCTCTGGCAATATCACATGACTATTTTTGGGATTGGTCCATTGATGTCACGCGAGCCAACGTTGCCCATGTCTGCTTTGTCTTCCACACACCAACTCTCCCCTTCACCTGACCTCTCCCTCACACCTGTTCCCACTTTACCAATCGGCCCTGCAGTATATATCCCAGCCCATTATCATTTAGACTTTTTTTTTTGCCAGATTGACATCTGGGCCTCTGCCTTAGCTTTCATGTCATTTGGCTGCCTGGTTTGGACTTTTGACCACAAGTAAATGTGAACTTATCCTGTCTGTCTGTTCTGACCTGTACACCTGGGTTCAAACCTGTTTTTCTGCTGAGCCATTACAATTGACACTGGATAACATTGAACTCAGTGGGCCAATACCTTTGTGTGGGATCTTACAGATGGGCAACTAATGAAAACCTGAAAGAATATGTGGAGAAACATAACAAATGCAGAGGTGGAAATTATGAAATACTTCATTGCTAGTGTGATAACTTCTTTTGAACTATGTTGAAATAAATATATACAATAAAGTACAGAATCTTGAAGCTTGATTTTAAAAAACTAAAATAATTAAGATGCGTGTGTGTGAAAAATGCAAAACATGCCTTAAAGCAACATTAGGTAAACTATTTTTTTGTGCAATTTGGCATCCCCATGTAATTCACCGCTGTCTTGAATAAGGACAGTTGTATGCGTGCATTTTTTACGATTACATTACTTACGATAAAAAAACTAGCAAGTCGACAACTTTGCCAACACAGCCAAACATCAAGCAACAAATCAAGACATCGCAATGTCACTTACGAGTGCAACAGCAAGGCCAGCTCTGCGTCTGTCCTCCATCCTTTCAGCTTTTTTAGCTCACGGAGTAAAAGCCAGCCCGATATTTACTCTTGCTCGGTCACTCTTTCTTTTTCTCTTCCTTGCTTCCACCAACAACATCTTCTTCAGTCTCTTCACAGCCTCTGCCATGATATCCGTACTGAGAATACCGAGTTAGCTTCTTCCTCAGAACTCACATTTTAAATTCTATGCATTTTACTTCATCTTATAGCTTGCTTTCTGAAGAGTTGTGTTGATGCCATAAAGCATTACACCATTTTCACGACAGATGTCCTGCATGGGATTTCAATGTCACATGGTGACAATACCAAGCAATACCGGGCAGGAGGGGCAATGACAGAGACGGCATTTACCCTATTACAAGTCAGTGTAACGTGAAAATGATTTTGAAGCTGTTTAAGATAAAAATACTACATAATGTTGCTTGAAGGTGGGCATGCTCAAAACAATTTATTTTGTATGAAGTCTTAACGCGTCAAAAAGCAAGTGTGTATGTAATAGAGAGAGGTGAGACACACGTTTAAAAATGGATAAGGGCGCAATTATCGAGGACATGCTCGTCAGATTGCCAGTTTTCCGAAATGGATGTCTCCACTACTATCATAAAAAACATCAAATGAAGGAATACCTTCCTCCTGTACAGTTTCACAGAGTTATTAATCCATGACGAGGATAACTGAAGGTGCTCTGACCAATACTATTTATGCCGGGCTTTCTTTTGTCACCCATCTGTACTTCCAAAGGAGAATGATTTGAACGCAGAGATTTCAGATATTGTCAAAATGTCCCCATATTCTTGAAAACGCTCCACAGCTGCTGTCAAGAGTCCCATGACTTTTTCAATTATTCACAGCCTATATGTCTCAAGATGACATCCTCAGTACAAACTCTCAGCTAAAGGAGAAACTTGCTCAAACTCAGCTGCACAGTCTTATATAGTAGAAATTATATATGTGAATTCTATATTTGGGATGGACTTTCCCTTTAAGAGCAACTCTTCTCCATACAGATGCATACAGATTCTGAGCTTCAGTCTTCCATGCAAAGCTCTTCAAGCTCCCAGAGTTTGCCCACCTGTTACATCAAAGCCACTATTTTACAATATTTGATGCTGGTAAAATTCATGTTTTACACGAGACATATCAGAAAGACAAATGGCTCTGTCAGTACACCAGTTCCTTCATCTTGCAAATTTAACTTTTGTCATTCTACACCAAGGGCTAAACTGCATCCTTTACAGCCTGAATAATCTCCATCCATTCTGCTTTAACGTTTCCATGGCAAACAGATCCCATAATTCCATATCTTTGTGATTGTCATCCACAGAAAACCAACAAACAATAAAGAACATCTTGAATTCATACCACTTGTATCTGACTGTGTTACAGCATGCAAGCTCCAGACGATGCATGTTTTCACTTGAGAAAGCCGTCGTTCAGTGCAAAGGGTCAAAGGCGGCACTTTTGTGGCCCCTGGCTTTGGAGCTGGGGCCAGTGTCTGGAGAGGTAGGGGAAACAGGGACATCAGAGTTGGGGATATGCAAAGCTGCTCGTTTACTTTTCTTCGACCGAGTCTTGGTGTGATGTGATGAAGAGGTATTGCCTTGGTAGCTAGCAATATTGCGAGCCCCGCAGCTCGCAGAGAGCTCCGGTGAGGGGTCAGTGTTCAACGCAGGACTGTTGTCTGGGCATGTATGAGTTGTCTGAGGTTTCCCCTGAGGACACGAGGTGGACAGAAGAGGAGAGAGAGTGGCCGACTCCAGCAGATCTTTAGTTCCCTGTGTGCACTAAGGAGGCGCGGGACAGAAGAGGGGAAGAAAAACAGACAAGAACTGATGAGACAAGCCAGTGAAGTTAACAGGGAGAACAGCAGGGTGTTAAATCACTTCAGTGAATGTGGCAGCAGCTGCGCATGATAAATCAAAGGCAAGCTGGGAGGGCAAGCAGGCCATATGAGTGATCCAGAGCCAGAGTGCTCAAATGTTTCATGCTATAGATCTGCATGTGGATGGACATTAGACCTAGGGAATCAAACTAAAAGGTGTTCATATCAAGGAACATCTAAGAACATTGCCTTGATAGATAGAACTAGGTACACAAGTTTTTAAAAGAATAATCCATTATCAATTCAATATTGCGCTTTACACAAAATTTGGGGGCTTGAAAAGAAATGAAATGCTAAAGCAGCAAATGCAGAGCTATCCTGACTTTCAGTCCCTAGTATCTGTCAAGCTTTTTAAAGAAAATGGATCCTACACTTCCCATGATGCAACTTAACTGTGTATGTTATTAGAATCTACCTGCCTGGTAAATGCCCACATCTTTCAAACTCTATGCCCCCAGTTTGGAACAAAAGATTTCTGCTAACAAGACAAGATTCCAAGCAGGATTTACAGTCAACAGTTAACGGGAGTCCTGTTGTATGTTTTGATTCATAGCTGAGCGTGGCATTTGATATCACCTCCACAACACAAAACATGTGCTGTTCATGATTAGGCTGTATCATGCTTTATACTCTCCACAGTAACTGTGCTTACATTCTTACATTTACTTATATACTGCTTATCTACTGTCATGCAGAGCGACATACATAGATCATCCAGGTAAGTTATAACGTTTTTCCACAGTGCCTTCTTGCTGAATAATAGACTACTGATGTGCAATAGTGTGTTAGCAGGCTAACATTTGTAAATTAGCAATAGACACAACGTTAAGGCTGATGGGAATATCACTAGTTTTGCAGATATTTGGGCATAAACCAAATTATTGGACAAATTAAAATATTGACGTGCAGGAGGAAAAGTCACAAGATCACGAAATTCATTAGGATTTGACTGTAAGGCACCCGGGACTTCTGTATTGAAAAATATCAACATCATGATGACTTAAGAGGAAATGATGACATGTCATCATCGTTATTTTCTAAGACTCCTCCAAAGCCATAGTAGGCTGAGTAGTTACTTTCCGAAATTAGTTAATTGACATGTATAAAGTACCCCTTTAAAGAGTAACCCTTTATCTAATAAGGCTGCTTACTAATTATGATGTTTTAATAAGTAAAGGAACTATACACTGTTACTTGTTTTTTTGATGCTCAGGAAGCACTGATCTACTGAATGAATCCAGTGTGTGAATGTAGTGAGCTTCTTGACCCAACTCCATCACAGTGCAAAGTATCTAAAGGCAAATATGCTCTCTTTCTTACTTAGGAAAAATGGGGCTGCAGAAAATATTTCAATCCTAAAGGTCACAAGTTTTAAGCCACTGGCTGATTTATATTTCTGCCTATAGTAAAAAAAGACATCAAAAAACAGTGCTGCCAATAATATATTACTGTTGGTGTGAGGTCTTAAACCTGCATTCATTGATTTTCTGGCCACTATTATCACCAACAAAGTTGATATAACACAGTAGCTAACAGTTGCTTATTTACACATCCAGCAGATGCAGAGCAACATTAGCATTCAAATTTAATTGAATTTAATTAATTTTGTTTGTACTGTAATTTGCAAGGTGAGGCAAGCTAACCTTTCTACAACATGGAAATTCAAATTGCTTTACATAAGAGATTTAAAGATTTTTTTAAACAAGACAATATAATTTAGTAATAATAATACATTAATTACATAAAACTACAGTGCAAGATATGAATAAATAGTCTCAAATCTGTGACAATTCACTGTGGTGGTTAATATGAGCGACTCCTTACACAATGCACGTATTTATTTTTTCCATGTTAACACAAGTTAAGTGCCGCTTTAATCTCTGCTCTTTGCCTGAAATAAATGTGAAAAGTGAACGGACGGAGTGTTAATCAAGGTTCATAAACTGCCAGTTCACTATTCACTTTGTTAAAAGTTACACAACAACTCAGTTTAGAAGGCAAAGCTGGTCTGAATCCAGCCTGGCTGTCAGCATGTCCCCAAAGATAAGGACACATTTCAACAACACTTCCTCATTTGTGTTTCCTCAACATGGAGCTGTTCTTCCTACTAACTTAACTTATGAAATTATTCAGTGATTCATCCGCCTCTCAAAGATCTTCCTCCTACAGTTAATGTGTTATCATTTCCACGTCCAACTCGAAAAAACACTTTAGTGTGAAGCATCTGATGCACCTTTAAAAATTCTAAGAAGTTTTCCTCACCCATCATGGGCTAAAAATGCTGTTTCAAATGCGTTTCTACCTTGACAAGAACTCTATCGTGGAACTGTTTGAGCCATAACTATACATAAATTGTCAAACTAACTAATTTTACATTCTTTGTTGTATTAAATTATGCACTCTGCATTGTATTCAACATGACAGCGTTATGAATAAAGCCATGCAGCAGTACAGCACCCAGCCAAGAGGAGATGCAGACACAGTGGTGGGGCACGGAGACTCTGCACTCTCTTTCCCTTTCCCTTAACAGGCTTACCAAGCTCAAGCATCACTTTTCCTGCACTAACAGGGGGCTAATCAGCCAGTGCATGACACAGCAAAGTCCAGACATTTCTCCTCCTGGTGTTGGTGGCAGGACACAGACAGACCACATACAGAACAGCAAGTTAAGACTGGGTGCATGGACACAGGGGGGAGCGTTCTTATACTATGACCTTTCATTTGAAAATATAATTATACTCCAATATGTTTATAATAAATGTGAGGGTGGACAAAAAAAAACAATAAAAAAATAGTACACACAGATGATGAATTGCATGGGGGGGGAATGCATGTTTTATTACATGTTAGATACTGACAAAATAGAAATACAAAAAGCATCCATGAAATAATGACATGAAAGGAGACAATTGGGAAATGAGGTTGATTGGCTTGATGTGTTACTACAAACAAGGAACAGTTGGTGCAGAAAAAGCTTTCCTCACAGCTTCCCCAGTGTATCGAATCTGAATTCAAAAGACTATTTTTACACACTCACCAAACCCAGCTCAACAATAACATAAAACTTAGACTAGAAACAGCACAACTTCAACTAGCTCTGTTTACTCTGTACACACAAATTAAAAAAAAATGTTTTATAGCTGTCTTGTTATTTTGGTGTAAACAGAAAAATAGCTGTTTGTCTTTCACAATGCCAAACAGCAGCAACTAAACTGCTTGATATGAGAGTACTGAGGCTCAGACTGCAACTCTGACTGAATCGCACTTGCGTCTTGTGAACAAAAGTTGCTGTACAGTCACCCGTTAAGATCCCTTGCTGTCAGAGAAAACAACAAGAGAGCCGCCCTGTGAGGAGGACGACGAACTGGAAACAGCATCTGAGTCTTCACTTATTACAACTCCTGCTCTCCTTCTCCCTTTTTAAAAACACGCTGAGTCGACATGCTGCACAGGAACAAAACACTGAGGATGGTGATTTTGAAAAAAAAGGGTGTAAAAAAGGTGCATAAAAATACACAGTGAATAGTATCCCTGTTGCTTATTTCAAAAGCATAATTTCAGTAAACATGATTCGTTTATGTCCATGAGGTAAACGTGACTGAGCTGTTCAGGCGTGCGTAAACTGCCCAGAACAGATGTCCTAACAAAGCCAGCTGCCAAAATATTTTTCCCTTTTGTCAAACAGGCTCATTTGCTTTTTCTCCACCCCAGAGATGAAAGGATTGATCCCACTCTTTAGCTTAGCTTAACACAAATACTTGAAACAAGGGGAAACAGCTAGCCTGGCTTTGAAGACGTCGTGTATCTGGTTTCTTTATTAATATTATTTCTCTCTTTCTTTATTATATTTTAAAAAAAATTCAAACTTGTTCATTTGTGAGCTTTAGAGGTGTTTGTACTCTAGGTGGATTTCTTTTCCACTTTGGCCAGAGCTATGCTAGCAGCTTTCCTGCAATTTAAACGCTAAGCTAGGCTAAAAAACAGCCTGACTCCAAATGTTTACTTTAAAAAAAATGAGACTAAGTTCTGAAGGAAGAAATACCACAATCTTCCTCTCACACATAACATGTTGAAATCATAAGCGATAAAATTTACTCCTGCTCATCTGCTATGACCCACAGCTTAAGGTGGCTAATGTTAGCAAAGCCAAATTTGCTGTGTAACTGACATTGCTGAGTCAGTTTGCTAACTTTATAACTTGTCTCACTACTTGTGCTACTGTTACGCTATGTTATAGTATTTACCATTACGACATAATTACCACCTTGCCTCTGTTCTCCAAAACCTACAGGCTAGCTTTAACACGCAGGCGTGGGATTGATATTGATGTTCTCATCTCACTCAGAAAATTGCACATTTCCCAAAAAGTTCTAATTTATTTTAAAACCAACTAATATTTTGTGCAGTTACCTCAAGTTTTAACCTACTTTCAAAAATGCTTTTAAAAGTCTTGTTTGTTCAAAGAAAAGTAGTAAATACTGATATGTAAACCTCTGACTGTAGTGTAAACAGTATTTAGGGATTAACCCATAGACAACAGGCAGCAGACGGATGCTGGGTTGGGGCTACAGCAGACAACAAAGCTTCTGTCAGGCAGAGGAAGTGTTTTGGTGGGAGTCGGGGTGTGCAGGCACAGGAGAAGGGGATGCCTGCAAGCCAAAAGCCAGCAGGGAAGATCCTCCTACCACGTTTATCTCGCTTTTAGTTGCCAGAGTGGGCAGCTCGATATCCACGCCAGCCGTCTGTGAAGATTCATCTGTGGGCAGGAACCCTCGTCTGTCGATCAAGCTGAAAAAGACAGGGGTGATCCAAGTCATTAGTTGTGTTAGTGATGGATGCACATTGAACATCATGAGGTAATAAAATGTACGTGGAATGATTCAATTTTGCATACAGAAACTGCACGACTACACATCCTGTACGCAAGCACATGCGACTCAGAAACACGCAGCTACAAAATAAGACAGCATACTGGAGTTGAGTGTTTATTGTTAATGTCAAAGAATTTAAATAGCGCGTGAAGAGTTAGAGCTAACCTAAACATTTTAATAATCAATTATTCAAACACAATCAAATGCAAACTGTCTGGTTGATTAATCAATGTCCACTTAATGTCCCTGATTGAGAACCCAGCTTTGGGTTGTGCCTTATGCATTGTTCCAATAAACAATAATGGTGCTGGCTGCTACACAGTAACAACAGATTGTGACAGAATCTGTGTGTCAATGCGGATTATAGCCTTATACTCACTGCACCAGTCTGATAAAACCCACAGTCCATAAAGTTCATGTACTAAAGGGGCGTCTCTGGGGACTCGTGGCCAGAAAACATATATATTGGAATAAGTTGAAGACAACATTCATTTCCCTTCAATGTAAAAGTTGAATGTCAGCTCATCTGTGTTTTTTCTCTGAGCATGAGTCATTGCTACTGTTACCTTTTGCTGTAAGTGAAGCGTCATTGCAGCTGGGTGACCGCAGCACACTGAACACAGTGCGTTCCATCAGATTTAAGCCGTGTCGAAGAAAATGCTTTGTCATAGTGGAGGTACGTCCTCCTCACTGCAGGTGTTGCATTTTGCTGTCTTTTACAGTGAAGCTAAACCATCACTAACTAATGCCAATGTTTAGGAACCAATAAGCAGAACTGAACCGCACGTGTCTTAACGAATCCACGGTTCATGGTAATTAGGACCTGGTTTTGACACTGAACCCTATCCGTATCAGGACGAGAAATGCTAATGCAAACTGACGTTGTCTTTAGATCGTAATCATTCATTGATCTCCTTAGTAATTTATTTAGTATGTGATATCTGTAGGAAGACTAACCTGGGTGGCATGGGTCCACAGAGCACAGAACAACAGTTGACAAAGATGTTTCTATGAGTGTATGGGTTGGTGACATCTTCCCCACTCTTGCCTGACCAGGAGCCTTTAATCTGGAAAAGACAATAAGGTATAAAGTGTATTTCCTGTTGAACTTCTAACAGTTTTTATTCAACATACATTTAAATTTTGCCTTGAGTTTCTGCAAGGTAGTCCTTGACCTGGTTTAGAAATTCATTAACTTCACAAAATGTTAAAAAAAAAAAAAAAAAAAAATCTTGCTTTCCTCTGCAACTATCTATTATAAATTATTTCACACATTATTTCATGTGGATTTCTAGATATTCTATTCAAATATGGCATTACTGCAATATATATGTAATTGTACGTATGAATTTAATATTACTTTTGTTCCTTCCTTAACATTGTTTCTGAAATTGTAGTGCAACAAATTTAACTAAAGGCCATACTCACGTCTTCATTTGTAGTCAGGTTGGAAGCAACCAGGTATGTATGGAAGCCTGAGAGGCCCAGGATGGACCAGACTGAGAAGAAACATATCACCAGCTCCACAGCAGTGAAAGGTCGGGTCAAGGAGAGCACAGGCGTACTGGAGTAGGGAGAAATCTATCAAACACACTCACCTACAGTGCTCACTTCTTTAGCACCTTTATGATTAAAAGGATATCTGCCAGGACTCTCTTGCAGAGCAAACACCAGGCCTTTTCCACCTTGAGCCCCTGAAAGAGAGGAAACCATTACACTGACACAAGGCTCAACGTATCCAGGTGTGTTTGTAGTTATTACTGCTAAAATCTTAAATGCTTTCCACAATGGAACGCCTGTGAATCGGAGCAGGAACACGTACTCAGTGCTAGATGCGTGGTCACACAGCCGAAGATGAACGCCGTCAGGAAGGACAGCGACACGATGAAGGTGTAGAAGAAACGGTAATTGCGTTTGCCCACACAGTTCCCCACCCAAGGGCAGTGATGGTCGAAACGCTCTGAAAGAAGAAACAAAAGGAGAACTCACAATGAACTCAAAGTGAAACCCACTGACCTTTTGATTTCATAAAAAATTAATTTTAGGAGTCGTCCAGCAGTTTGGGGAATACGCCAGCTTACTCCAAGCTGACTTGGACTAATGGAATGATGTTGGCGGTGGCCCTGTGAGGCCTCTATTCATTATTTATCATTGGTAAATGTCAGCGTGTCAGCGTGTGTCCACAGCTCACCCACACAGTTGTCGCACAGGCTGCAGTGGGAGGTGCGCGGAGGCCGGAACATCTTGCAGGTGAAGCAGTACTTGAGCTTCACCACCTGCTGGTTGATGAGGACTTCCTTGGTGCGCGGTGGAGGTCGATAGCTGGCGTTTCCTGTGTTGTCTGCACAGGAGAGGACAGGAAGGAGACACAACAGTGAGAGTGGTCTGGTCTTTTATTATTTGCACCTAAACTCCTGCCATGTGACATAAACAGGCAGGTTTTTTTTTTAAAAAAACAGAAATTGCATATTCTGTAAATGACTGATTCTGTAAAACTTTGCCACCCATGACACACATACACACATGCACCACAAGTGTGGTAAGATAAGGTTTCACTCCCTGTTCATTTTTATGAGGAACAGGGCGGGACACATTCACTTCCGGTGGTGAATCGACTCACGCTACGCAGTTTAATCTGACAGGACTTTAATAGGCAAAATTATCATGATCTTCAAGGTCCAGCCAGGCAGGCCAAAGAAGGCAGTGGTTACAGTGATCGCTAAAACAATAGATTGTATCGCCAAACAAAAGTTGTACAATTTTCAACTAGTGAAAGCCTGCTGTAAGCCTTGCAAGCCACACTAGCTCCCGCAATGAATGCTCACAACCCATACCATTTTTCTGTCCCACTTGCTTTCTAAATTCTGATTAATATGCACATTATTCAGCCTGGCATGCAGCCATGAGAACAATCTGACAAAGCACAAAATAACACTCCAACAATCCTTGTGGGGCTTTTCAACCGGGAACCTTTTCTGCTTTAGAGACCTTTGTTTATAGCAAACATTTTGACTTGGCACAGCACAGGTGAATCAAACATTAACGATGGCAGAGCTCCATCAAGTTTGCCAGTGAGCCAGCAGGCACAATACCAGCAGACCCTGGAACTGGCTCACCTGAACAAGAAGCACTTGTGATTAACAACTTTTCCTACAGTGGAATTCCAAAATGTCTATTGTAAAAAAAACAAAAAAACAAGAAGTTTATATTGTGTCACAATACTGCTTGTATATTCTATGTCTTATTTCAACTCAATATACAAGAAATGAATGTACTTCTTCCATTTTTTAACCACAGGAAATATTTTAGAGTGGTGTCTGAGGGGTTCTTGGACCTGTTTCACTCACTACCATCCTCACTGTGGCACAGGATGCTCAAAGCATTTTTTTTGCAAATTTGAGGGTCCTTTATTCAGGTACTTTTCCAGTGTGAACACAATCTGTTCTCAAAACCTGCATTATTACAAAATTTGGACACCGCTCTAGTTTATGCATCCAATCAAAACATTCAGTGTCCTTTTTTTTTTAAAGGGATCAGTTAGCCGGACACACCTGTTCAGAGAATACAGAGTCAAGTAAAATGTGCGAAGCATTTCCTTACTGTAGGTAAATAATCGATACTTATGTCAGAGTCTTTGTTTCAAAAATAGCTGGAACAGCAGCAGTACAGTTTTAAAAACATCTTACATCACTACTGCCAAAACTCTGGTCATGAGTAGGAGTTAATAAGGTGCACATGGAGGCAACTTTAGACACTAAGGTCATACTGGAGCATGCCACATAAAAAAGGAAAGATACTGTTGGGGAAAACCGACAGCCAACTAACTGAAGCACCACTTTTTACAGGACTGTGGTGTAAAAAGGACAGATTGGGGTAAAGGAATCAGTACAGGACCTCGACAGAGGAATAAGAAATCTTCCAGTTCACAGAATGACTGGTGACCGTTCCATTAGGACTTGGCTTATGTTTCCGTTTCAGAGTAAAATAGCAGATGCTTGCAGAACAATGCCTTCAACATCACCTGTGAATAGTGCTCTGATGTCTCATGTGAAAGCTCTTACGACAGCACCAAAATAGTATGTCCTTAAAGGTTTGACATAATTGAATGCCACTGAGTAGAGGGTAACTTAGAAAGAAATGAGCTGAGCTTAGGCAGTATGAGTTCACGGTTCATATTGCCAGTGGACGATGCAATAAACTGGAGTTCCCACCACTCTGAGGGAAAACACTGAATACTAAAAAAAACCATTAAATTATACTGAATATCAAAGTCAAAAGCACTTGAGACCACCATATAGTCCTGACTCCACTAACAACCGAGTCGGCCCTTACCAATTTGTTTTTCAATGTCTGCAGCCTCGTCTGGCGTTGCTCTGGGCAGGATGCCGGGGTCAGTGAAGCTCGTCTGGAGCAGGGTGATGACCACAAACACAAAGAGGCCTCCTCCAATAACAGGTATGCAGCTGGTCAGGTGTTTGACCAGGAAGGGGCAGCTGTGATATGGGGCAGGCACAGACAGACAAAGAGAGAGAGGGTGAGTTACCAAGACAGGCTGACCATATCGAAGGCTGGAATACGATCGAAACAGAGACCTGTCTCATAACTGAGCATACTTTTTCCAACCACCAGGGGGATCTATTTTAATTAACATTCAGTGCCTTTAATCACTTTCTGAATCCCTGGAGAACACGCTTCACATTACTGTGATGGAAATACTGCATTTTCATATTCAAGCACTATTCCTTATTATAGTAGTAATCATATCACAATGACAGTTGCGAAATTACCCAAAAGTTTTAATATACAACCAAAACAGATGTTCACACATTGTAAGGCCAAAATGACTGGAAAAATAGAGCTTTAAGATGTACAGTTTTGTAAAGCCTCGCCGGATGGGATTATGAAATCTGATATTTTTAGTTGAATTTGCGTATTAGACGAAAGAATGCGCTTGTAAAACATAAATAATACAACTGTATTAATGATTAAGACCTACTCTACGGTTCGGCCTAGATCTAATACACCAGACAGGAGTCAATTCAATGAAATGTCAACTTATAGAGCTGGTTTGCTTCATATTGCCGTAGCTGAGATGTATTGAAATTTCGTCCTTTAAATACCATACCTTTGTCACCAGAAACAACGACTGAACTCGCAGGTGACATGACAGAATCGTTGACCTAATATGAAACATGGACTCACTCAAATATAAAGAATAATCCACTTGTGACGAGAATAAGGCCCAGAGTGAGGGGCAAGACCCCATTCTGTCGAGCCACTATGATCCGTCCATCGCAGTAGAAGCGATTCTTTCCGGGGAAAACTTCCCACTTTCTCCTCGGTCTCTTCGGCTCCTCTCTCTTGTCACTGTCGTTTCCATGATGGGGTGGAGGGGTCGGGGTTGGTGTCGGAAGTGCCTGCGGGTCGATTTGCTGATACTCGCAGTTTTTCATGATTTATAATGGAGTTTTGGTGCTCTGTCCCGATTCGGACAACCGGAGCATTTGGCAAAAGACCGACAGCATCACCGACGACCGTGTTTGTGGCAGCTGAACGGTGAAAATGTCGTCATTCCACGTAGAAAACAAGCTAATCCTTTACTATGGGTATCCAGTTGTAAATAACCCTAAGACCTAGCGCTCGAAATGACATCCCCGTTACTTTCCATTCCTCTTCATTTGTGTTAGTCCTCTGAAAGTCTGTCTCCAGAAGGACTTCGCACCAATTCTGGCGATAGTTAAGTTAGCTTGTTAGCTCT
Organism: Lepomis gibbosus; assembly: GCA_029875015.1. Lineage (NCBI taxonomy): Eukaryota > Metazoa > Chordata > Actinopteri > Centrarchiformes > Centrarchidae > Lepomis > Lepomis gibbosus. The sequence goes on from JAPMOB010214723.1 coordinate 14,330, forward strand.
TCCATTCAGACTAGCCAACTCAGCCAGCTGCGGACTTTTTAACATCAGTAACGTTAAACCCCAAATACCGTTAACATTGCTAGCTTGTTAGCTTGCGCGCCGTGCACCGATTAGCTAACCTTTTTGCTATTCTTCAGAGGACCTTTATGGACAGTTAAAAGGAGCACTAAAACGTCGCATTTTATATGCATACTGCTCTCCTGCCAAGAGTCCTTATAGGTTCGTGACTAATGTAGGTTAGCACGCTGGCTGTTGTCAAACTTAACTCAACTAAAAACTGAATTTCCGGTTGTTTTTCTTTCAAAATAAAAACCAGTTGTTAAAATATAACACATTAGGTATGACGATGGCACTCACTAAAACGGAGTGGCCACCTAATGTATTGCAGTACGTCTCGCACGATCATTAGTGCATTTTTCTCTATAAATGCCAAATATCAAAAGTCAATAGTAACCACATTTTACAATATCCGGTAAATCAGCGGTCACTGTGTGTGACTTGACGCAGATTCATCGAGGACATTTTCGGCAACATAACCGGTGTCATGGCGAGTTCTGCCTGCCTTCCACGAACAACACCTCCCTCGCGGGAGCGCGCACAGCTGATGCGAAAAGTACCAGACACTAAAGATTTCTACAGTAAAGTACTGCTTGAACACAATATAATCATCTTTGTGGGCTTCATCAATGATGATAAATTGCCTTTCAATTAAAGTTTGTGCTGATAACACCATTTGATTCCCATCTATTACCTATTTGAGTGCCCTTACTGAGTGGAAGGTGTGGATGCATTTATTTGGCAGAACTGATGTTTTTAGCTGCTGACAAATGCATCCTGTTGTTTCAGCCAGGATGACTATTACGTATGTGAAATGAAATCACAGTTATGCCATACGTGCTGTTAAAAAACATTTGACTACAAGGTCTCTAAAGATAGTGGGGTGGATGCAGTAGTCCTGTAATGCAGTTGTTGTTTTGGCTGAGAAATCTCCTACCCATCTGGGTAAATGCATTAAATTCACACTATCATTAATTAACAACATGTTGTAAGGGAAAGGTCATATGACACACAGACTTTAAGATATCTTGATTATAGTGAGAGTGGAAACACAGCCTTTGTTGTATGTACACTTTTTTACTTCTCTCAAAATACTGAGTACTGAGAAATTTTGTCTGCCCTGGCCTCGGTAACAAACACACCTCCAAATCCTCACCAGCTGGGATGATGAAACGTTATCAAGTCAGGAAGTGGCATTATCCAACTCTTTAAAACAAAAATATTTGCAATATGGTAGAACACACTGTGCATGCAAATGATTGGTTCAAAAGGAAGATGTGCACAAAGTACAAAGTAAACATTATAAGACATAAGAAAGCAAACAGGATAATGATAGATAAATAAATAAGTAAATAACTAAAAACTGTAGAAATAAATAATTTAATGTAACACCTTTACTCCTTACAGTAGTAGTAAGTACTGCACATAATAGTCAGTATATGTTTAGACCAAGAATCAGATTTATGGGTATAGGTTTACACATACAAAAAATTTGCTTTGGTATATTGGTTTGTCACAATAAACATCAAGAAAAGATAAAACAAGTACTGCAAGTCAATAAGCAAAAAGGAGCAAATTAAGACTTAAATGCATTAAACTGGTCATTGCGACCTTTAATTTGGTGAGAGATAGGAGCAGAATCACGCTTACTTCTGGCAATTAAAAGAAATCTGACATGTACACAATGCACCAAAGCTACAACAAGTGGAGTGCGAACAGAATTAAGACATCATAACACATTAAAACCGGACAATATCTAATATCGGGTAACCTTAGACATATTTGGAGTTAAGAAATCTGTGTAAAACTAGCTTTGAAATATTGTCCTTTGGGAATCAGGGGCCTGCACTGATGGAACTGTGTCTCAAATAATCAAGCATGCTACTGAAAATTAGTTTTCGGTCAGTAGGCCATAAATTAGACACAAATTAGTTCGCCATACTTTGTAAAAAAAAGTCATATGCCCTTCATTCCTTTACATAGAGAAACATTTCCTGTTAGTCCAGTATCCAAATCATTATGGTAACTATGTTCACGGGCACATAATCAAGGGACATATCAGTTCTGCATTACAAAGTGTCTTTGTCTTTTGTCTTCTGAGTTATATGATTTTTCAGTTCCACTTGAAGAAAACCAGCGCTCATGAGATGTTCCTTAAAAGAGGTTAGTGTCCGGCCATCCTGTGGTCAGGTCAAGCAAGATGTTTTTACTGAGCTGGCTTAGATTGTCAGAGTTGACTCTCAAGATTTGATATTCATGCTCTTCCTGTTATAAGGTCATGGGAAAGCGGACGAAAAATCCTTTCATCACACCACATCATACTACAATAAACAAACGGAACATTGGAAATCGACAATGAGATATGAAAAAATATTATAAAAATAAACGTAAAAATATATAAATTGTTGTTTTTTAAATGAAAGAGTTTGTGCAGGGATGTGCAATATATTTACTAAAGGATGTGAAGAAGTTCACAGTATGAAGTTTAAAAAAAAATCATTTGCAACATGCAAAATAGTAGTTCATACACTGTTTTCCCCAGTCAGGGGCTAGACTATTTGTGTTGCTTCATGCCTTTGCTTTCCAGCCAACTGCATGCGTACCTGCACTTGTTTAACTGCCCTATTCCTGTTAACCATGAACCTATGAATCATCTTTTTGCTATTAAAATTACTGAACTGTTCCTATCTACCTGGTTGTCTGCATATTTGTCCTTTTCTTTGCTTCCTTGTACACACCCTGTGGCATAAGCATTTTTTAAACATGCATAAAACATAAAATTCACATAATTTATTGTTCTCGATGAATCCCTGGCAGTCCTTGTTGTCAGTCACATTTCCTACTGCATTCCTTGTTCTCTGCCACAACCTGAATTTATTGGTCATTGTCAACGGAGTAATCGGCTTTGAGTAATAAATTACTGCATAGATTAAATAGGCTACATTTTTAAAAGCTATAGAGATTGAAGATAAATCCCACAAAGAAGATGATATCGTTTTTTAAAAACAATACTTTCCTATCTTTGCAATATGCGGTAGTTCTCGTTGTAGCTGTGCCCGCTCCCGCGAGGGTAAGCAGTTCTCGGAATGCAGGTAGAACTTGGCACAACAAAGGAAGTCATGTCAAAATAAACGTGGACAAGTGTTATCTGTGTGAAATATTATGTTTGACGGTGGCCTTTTGGGCTAATTTCCATTTGTTTTTAAAAACATGCCTTTATGGTGTGTTAAATAATCACTGTTACGTAAAATGCATAACTCTATCGCACTGGCAGTCGCAATTTCACTTGCGTTTTATTTTTGAATCTATAACCGGAAGTTGAAACTGTTGTTGTAGCTACCTGGTGCATTTCCTCCACCTTGACCCTCAGGTACACGGACTTGGTCGACAATTTACTAAAACTGGAACCTTTTGGACAGACTAAAACAGAAGTGTTTAATGTTTGCTGGAGAGGAGAACATTAATTCATTCGGTGGATGCACTGTGTTTACTGTGAGTAATGTTTAGTGAGAAATTCGTCTGCTCGGACTTAACGTTACTTTCCGCGTCAAGAGTCGCGCTGACAAGTCGCCATGAAAGTGAAAATAATTTTTATACACGAAAGGGATTATGGCTTATTAATGTGTGTCAAACTGTAACATGGCAAGTGAAGTGGTTTGATGTGGATAAAAAGAGCTAATAATTTGTTCATTTTACTTTTTGCTTATTACCAAAATACATTGTATGACTTATGTAAACATTCGTCCTACCAACACATCCTGTCAGTGCACCGCCAGACACCCAATGAGGATCTGGCAATGTAAAGCTTATTATGTTTTCAGTTAATATGTATACCCGGAAAAAATAACCAAAGATAAGTTTCAAAAAAGATTCAAAAAGATTTGTTCCTCAACTCGGCATTCATGCAGCGTTCAACCAGTGATTTCTCCTATTAGCTATAAAATGCCGTTTTCACACAAACTTGCTCTAATAGTGAATATCATAACATAGCCACACGCCGAGCTAACAGTCGGCTAAATCCGTTTTAATGCTGACATTTTACTACCCGGTGTTTGATTAAACAGGTTCGGAACCGATAAACAGACCATAAGAAGTAAGGCTGTGCAACGTTTTCCCGTGACCAAGGGTGCATTCAATTCCAAGATTTATTTATCCAAGATAAATTAAATTTGGTTTGGTGTAGCGTCACAGTGTATACGCAGATGGCATTGCAATTATTATTATTATTATTATTATTATTATTATTATAACCTTTTCATGTATGTGTTCACATTCTAAACTTCCATGACATCATACAGTGAATAGTGAATAGTCATTGTGTGCTTACACATCCTTGAGAGAACCAGTTGGGTTACTTTACCTGCCACCTGGGGATAGTAGTTTCCAATATGTGTTTGAAGAGAGATGCCCTCAGGCAGCTACAAGTGGTTGTAGGTTTTGCCTGACAGTTTGAATTGATAGCAAGGGTGTTGTGTAGTGATGCCTTTCCAACACTGCCTTACCATTTAGCTCACACTGCTATTGACTTAATTTTCTCTCATTCCTGTCTAGACCTTGGAGCCACTAAGTCATGTCTACCGGCAGCACTGGTAGTCTGAGACACATCTCAGGGCCTGGCAACTACAGGCGTGCACTCAGCCAGAGCAGCAGCCAGAGGTTGTCCTATGAGGAGCGTTGTGTTGACCCAGTGGAAGATCGACTCCCGACCCCAGAGCCAAAGACAGTCCGCAAAGCTCAACTGAAAGATGCTAATGGAAAGGAGTCTGAGACCATCGGCTTCATTCCTGGCTCAGCTGACCCCGCCTCTGCGGCACAAACCTGCAATCCCTGCGCTTCTCCAAGGAGCTGTAGCACCTTTGTGTGCACCGTGCTCACTTGCGGCCTGTATAGGGTCTGCCAGCGTTCCACCCTCGCTCCGTGCCTGGCACCAAACGAGAGCTCCGCTGACAAAGCAGAGAAGGTGAGCCTCCAAGCTGTGAACCCAGGAGACAACAAAGAACAGGACGCAGTCGACTGGCTCGGGGACGTCCGCATCGGTGGAGTCAAAGTTGACAGTCCTATAGAGTTTTTAGATGTTGAAACCAAATCTCCATCTCGGACGGGTGGTCCAGCACAGCCCAGCCACACGTCCTTGCATGAGTCTATGAGGTTTGATGACTGGGAGGATGGCGAGGAGAACGTGGACTCTCTGATTACTAAAAAGCTGCTGGAGCTCTACTCTGAATATCAGATCGAAGAGTTGGCCAGGTGCACGTCAGATTCTGTGTTTCTGAAGAAGAGCAAGGCCATCAACCAGCTCATCAACTCACTGGCAGAGGAGCACAAAATGGATGAGCAGGAGGCAGAGTGCCGGCTGGTGCGCGGCATCATCCGCATCAGCACTCGGAAGAGCACGAAGAAGAGGCCGCTCATCTCCCGCAGAGAGAAGACGCTGTCGGACAGCGGGAACGAGACAATGAGGGAGAGCGATGGCTTTTCATTCAGCAACAACAGTAAGTTGTAGTTTTTTCGCTTCTTAACTCGGTATTGTACTACAACTGCTTTTCTACCGTCAAGTAACAATCCCTCTCCTTTGCTTTGTTTCCTCAAGATGACTACAAATCAAATCCAAACATCCAAATATCAGAGCTGACCTCCTCTGACAAGTGTGCCAGAGAGATGTGGCGGCACAATGGAGGTGAGAAATTCTTTATCTTATACACATTGTACTTTTAAATTCATAACATGTACTCTTGTTTTTCATGAACATTTGTTGTATCCTGAATAGTGTGTCATGCTCTTATTTTATTCCCAGGAGTTTGATTAGTGAGTTTGAACACAGCTGTTTTATAGAGGAGACACGACATTCAATCACATTTTTAATACAACTCTATGGGGAAAGCACGTACCGGCAAAGATGGCGGTTATCCCGCCTCTCCCGCTAGAGAGCCAATCGTCTGCTTCGAACAGCCAAAGCGAGAAACATATTTAGCCAATCCTGTGGTTCCACTGACATGAGGGTCTGTTTTACTTTGACTTAGTAGCGACACATGCGTAGTAGAGGTATAACCTGTCGGGAAAAACGCTTTTTAAACCTTATTTTGGGCCAAAGTCATTAAACTTTTTAGCGATTTTTGTTAGATTTAAAAGTTCAGTTCTGCCTATCTCCCCATTCATTCAGATAGGAGCCTGGTCTTGTTAGTGTGAAACGGTCGTCCAGAGGCGTTGCCAAGATGGCTGCCGAGTTGCATGACTTGTCTATAAGAACTTTTGCTTTGAATAAATTTCATGGCTGTTACATACAACCGGGGAAAATATGCCACACATGTACTGTATGTCCCAGCAGTGCCGACCACTGCTTTGATTTTCTCCATAAATTCTTATCCAAATTTTCATCCACTATCATCCACTATTATTTCCAGACTAGAGAAAGAGTTTGATATTTAATGGCATTAAGATATTTTTATAGTGTGTATAGATGTTTTTTACATAAAATACTTTTTGGTGAAAACAGATCTCACATGCTCTCTGTGCAGAGCCATAGCCTGGATTTTAGAAATAATACGGTAATGAGTTGCACCCTCCTCATATTTGAGATTTAGATTTTTTGGAAATAATTTACAGTATTGGTTTCACTCAAAGTTTCTGAAAACTCTATGACCCAAAATTAAAGTCCATAATTGGATCTAAATCAGTAATGCTTCCTGTCATGCTAAAAAAACAAATGCTGCTATACACTGCTAATATTATATTTAACCCCCTACTCATCTTCACACCAACCTTATTACTGCGTATTACAAATAAATCCAAATCATTCAGCCTATGAATATTTTGTGTGAGCATTATCAAACTTTACCACATCGATACCTTTATTGCAATGATGGGGAAATCTAAATATCTTGGAAATAAATACTGTACACTTTAATATGATTGTTGTTAATATTATTATTATTATTGTTATTACATTTCTCAACATCAACACATCCATATTGCTGTGGATTACGGGTAATTTTCCAAGCACATTGTGGTGAAGTCTGCACCCCATGCTCACTCTCTGGAAGTCTGCACAAAGTCCGCCCCCTTGTGGATTAGATCAGCTGTTTTGGACAGCCCTTGGCGCTCGGGACTTCCCGGGAACACGCCTATTAATTCTGCGAGTCTGCAAGTGAAAGGACTCTAGAAATTTGGATTCAGCCTTTGAAACCTGTGCTGTTTCCATCCGTGTTTACTTGCCAGCATTCTTCTTATTCTCTGCCTTTGCTGGCCACCTGTAGACCAGCAGAACAGTGTGAAACCGTCGGCAGGAATGTGTATCAGGTCACCTGTGTGCTTGTGCATCCGCGCGTCTGTGAGAACAAACAACTTAGCTTCTATTTGCGACTAGTGGGTGTGGCGATGGCACGGTGACTAAGACGCGTGCTTTTGGTGTGGGAGATTCAGGTTAGATTCCTACTGCGACACATCCACCAGTGTGTCCCTGAGCAAGCCCTTTAACCCCTAGTTGCTCCAGAAGCGTTGAACCACTGACATATATAGCAATTTATTCTTACTATTTTATTTTATTTTGTATGTTACCATATTTTAATATACGCCTACACATAATTATTTGTTGTGTGTGTAGCATGGATCAAGGAACTAAAAATTTCATTTCATTATGCAGGCATGTGCTGTATAATGACTAATAAACAACCTTGTACCTTGTTAAGTCGCTTTGGATAAAAGCTAAATGAGTAAATGTAAATGTGATGTAAAGTGTTTTCCCGGTGTAGAGATAAAAAGATTCTCTGTCCTGCCACATGCTCTGACCAGTTATGGAATTTCAAACTTTTTCTAAAGTTCTACATTTGAGAAAAACATTGAATACCAGAAGTTCAGTTGTATGTGCCACTTAACAAATGTGTAAGAGTGATGAGGCACAGTATTGTGTATCCATGCATCTGGCTATATAGCGTAAAGTGAGGTTCTGCGTACCTGCAAGGATATGTTTTTGCTGTCTGAAAGATTGAAACATTTTTATTAATTCTTTCTTGTTTTTTTCACCATCCTTCCAACATTCTGCTACCTCTTTAAAAAAAATATCCCAGATATAAGTGTGAAATGATTTCTAGGTGCAGTGCACTGTGAGCAGAATGAATGCTCAGTCTCCTCTCCAGATTAATGCTGAGAGATAATCATGTAATCATATTTCTGTCTTTTTGTTGTTGTTGTAGGTCATACTTCTAGTTCTCCAACAGCCTACTCTCCGTCTCACACAGAACCTGATTCTTCAGGCGTCCCACTATTCCGCACCTATGTGAGAACATGATTCCTGCTCCACGCTTAGCGATCTATGCTTGAATTATTTGCCTTGCTGCGTCCACAAGGTCACTTGTGGGACATTGAAAGGAGACACTACTTGCACAGGAGTATCTGGCAGAGCTGAGCTCTGTGTAGAGACCATGGCTTTGCTGTGAAGAAAGAAAATTCACATTGTCTGAAGGACTCCAGTGAACTCAGGGCTCTGTGTGTAGATATTTGTGGTTAATAAATATTATGTGTATATTTGAAGGATTGTTTGATTGAGAGTGTATCACCAGCAGCTATTGTATTAAGATTAATCGTCATCCTGTAAAAAATAATATTTTATATTCTTTTGGCACATTTCATCACCATAGATTTGATTTTCAACAAATATGTGTGATTTTTAAAAACTGTATTCGATGCTCTCACTTCAGTGGTTATGTCTCACACATTTACAGTCAGTGATTCTAGATTAGTTTCCATAGTTTGATGGGTTTCATGTTAACGTAAGAGGCGTAGCATTGCCTAGAAGTGCTGCTGTGGATCACAGGGTTGGCGGTTCGATCCCCATGCCCACATGTGTGAAGTGTCCTTGGGCAAAACACTGCGTAGTAGCTAGCTGCTATCGGTGCAGTGAATGTGTGAATGACAGACAAAATTGTTAAGCTATGTAAATGCAGCCATTTATCATTTAAAAGTGGCAGTACTGTAAAATAAGGTGTAATTTTTGGCAGGAATTTTTCATGAATAATTATGATTCATTCTGTAATTGTAGTGGGTGTTTTAGAGTGTTTTATACTAGAAATAAGAATGTTTTTTTTCTCAAAGGAATAGTTTGACCTTTTGGGACATATGCTCATTTGCTTCTTGCTGAGAATTAAACACAATGGCCAGTTAGTTTAGTTTAGTATAAAGATTGGAACCAGCTAGCCTGGCTCTGTCCGAAGGTCACAAAATCTGCCTTGCAACTCCTCTAAAGCTCACTAATTAACACGTTATGCAGAGAAACAAAGTGTGAAAACGAAAAGTTGTGGTTTTACACGGGGTTATGCGTCAAGCCACAATTTTTGTTGGGTTTAACATGTTAATGAGTAAGCTTTATAGGTGCTGGTAGGTGTATTTCAGAGCCATGCAAACTGGTTCCCACTGTGTCCAGTCTTTATACTAAGCTGACTGGCCTGTGGCGGTAGCTTTACATTTTCCATACAGATATGAGAGTGATGTTATTTTGGCAAGAAAGTAAGTAAATACTATTTGTCCAACAAAGAAAAAACAAGTTGAAAGCTTTTGGAAAATGTATGTAAAAATCCTTTTTTTTTTCTATTGTGACTTGTGATGTTCATACACTATGGAGCGTGTGCACATTATTAGTAGTGTTAGAACGTGAAGCGCATATAAAGCAGTTAGCTCTTACGCTTTTAAGTTGACCAGGAGTGTGATGCATTCTGGATACTGTTTGTGGCCGTCCTGTCTGTAACTCAAGTCTCAAATTGAAATATGTGTCAAATACTTTAACTATAACTTACTGGTGACATTATCCTGAGCCTGAGACATTTGAGACAAGTGAATGTCTGTTTTTCTCACCAACGTGCTTGCTGTGTTTGATCCTGGGTGCTGATGGGAATTTGGCCAGCTGACTCAGTGAAATTTATTCAGCCCTGTGTCCTTATCAGCATTAGCTTATGACTCATGTTGGACATGAATCCTATTGTAGTGCAGTTAATACACATGGAGAGCTAATACACATATTCTAATGGTTTATCTATCCACTCATCTCCCAGGATCTATGCTCTTGTATTGGGTGGTTATATTGAAATGGTGTGAATGTAGTTGCTCTGGGTTCTACCAGGAAACAGAAAATGCAACTGGACTATTTAAGAAGTGATGAATGTGTAACTGACACTACCCTAACATACTTGTTTCACTACATGGGGTGAATTGTTTGCTAAAGCATAGCATATTGTTTTCATTTTATACAAAGGTTTCCTAAATTCCAAAGTCTAATGCTTGGACCTTTCGCCAAGGTATGTTGGGCCTACTTTATATTTTCAGCTAAGATGTATTGACAGGTTCTTATATTGACTGTGCACCATCTTTTAACTGATGTCTCATTGTAAAAACATTAAAGTGAATGAATGAAGTGAAACAAAGAGGAAATTGTTTGCTTATTGTTAGCCACATGAGGGAGACACAGTATGCATTTCTTCTTCTTTATCAGCCCATGCTGCTTTCACCCCAATTTCCTCACCAGTGTTGATTTTTATGTTTTCACAGAGGTCATGCAATTCTTAAAACTGTAACTTAAATGTTTATTTCATGTGCTTTTCAACCTAGGTTCACTGTATAAAATTTCATATTACAACACTCACTCATAGAAGGCTTTCTCACAGGGATGTTACTGCAGAAACAACATCTTTGTTAATAAATGTAACATATTTGCGTTGCCAATAACCGGCTTGAAGAAGAGCTCTGTGACCAGGCTGTGGCTGACAGTCTGAATGGTGGAGGCTGCCAGAAGGATGTGGCCAAAGCGGTCGGTGTCCTCTGGGTGCAGGAGTTGGATGACTTCTTCGAGAGCTCTTTTGGCTTCCTGTTGGAGGGCTTCAACAAACGACAAGGCACTCAATCCTTGAACAGCTGTAACATGAAGAAGTTTCTGTTAAGGATCATGTCACAACAAGCTAATTAGCATGGCAAAACTAACCCAAAAAAAAGTGTTTTACCTGGGTTAAACAATAAAACACCCTTCAGGTAAGCGTATTCCTTCGGACTGAGATCCAGATTCCAAAGCAGATGCAAGCATGTTCTCAATTTGTGGACTTCAGCAAGAGTTGGTTGCTCGGCCTCCCGTTCGGGGAGTCGTGGTCCGAGCAGAATCTGTCGGAGGATACTTGAATTTGGGACATCAGTCACTTCGAAGACTATCTTTTCTTGGGCGAGCCCTTGAACAAATAAAGGAACCCAGCAGTGTCTTAATAATGACGACTGGTCCCCTGATGAAAGCTGACTGAAGGATGGTAAACTTCTCACAAAGCAGATGGTTTTGACCAGCACACTGGAGGCAACTTGGCAGGTGGCCTTTGGGTCCTTAAGGCAAACTGTCCTCCGCTGCTCACAGTGGCAGTTGTGCTCCGTGGCGTCATGGTTCAGTTTGCTGTTGAGGTAGCCACTCTCCCTCCCGCTCAAGATGTTGTAAAGGATCGTGTGAGGATGCTTATCCTGGAAACCAGAGCAAGTACGCATAGTAATCTCTTCCAGAGGAAACATAACGAAGGAAAAAGTATCCGCAGTTCGCTCCAGAAAGCATGAACAGTGCCATGCAGTGCTTGAACACGCCTCCACAAGCTCAGGCTCTATTTATCCGGGATGTCGCCTGCTCACGCCAAATTCAGCCTTGACCCTCTTTTTTTTTAAGGCCCTGCATTTGAAAGAAAATAAATAAATAACTGACCGTGGACTACTCATGTAGAGGAATCTAGGTTTGTTCCACGTAGTGGCGATAAGGCTTGTTAAACTCAGCCACTGCACAGGGAAAGAAAATACAGAAGCTGGTGGGGTGAATGACATTTATCATGTTTACCTGAGTCATTAACTCAGCCTGAACCAGTCTATCAAGGACTGGCGGGGTCAATGCACAGGCTGCCACCTGACCTGTGCCCCAGTTACACCTTAGACCTGCATGATACAATTAGCTTTTTATGTTTTAAGGATCACAACTGTGCTGCCAGTTTCAGCTCCAGTTTTCAAACTGTTTTGGAAATCCTTAAAAAAAAATTGCAAACTTGATCAAGGTGGAATCAGGTCATGTAAATTCCACTAGATATGTAATCTAGGCCACGGACAGAGCTGTGGGCTCTTGTCCAGTAGCACATGTGGATATTGCTTTGTGAAAATATCTGTGGTCTACTTAACACTAAATGAATAATTAATGATCTTTTATGATGCATAACACAGAGTATGTTAATACTTTTACTTGTAACATCTTAAATGAGTAGCTGACTTATTCTGCGTCTATAATCGTAATTGAGGCTGCAAAATATGAACGTACAAAGATTTATACAGAAATTGCTAACATTTGTTTAATACTTGACTTGGCTTGGCTTGTGAAGGCTTTGGAGAAATGAATATTTTAACTTAGTATGAATTCAATCAACATCAAAAATACGAACATTTTTAATTACACAAACAAAAGTGAAACTCGCCTGATACAAACAAGCTACAGAGTCACAACGTTTTAATTAAAGAAAATATATACAGTTCATTTCAAATTTTGTTTCAAAATTCCCTTTTATACCTTTATTTCATCATTATTAATCTGAATCAGCTATCTGGTTGCGGCTCTACACAGACACAGAAACTAAGGCTGCGTTCAGACTGCAGGCCAACAGCCCAAGTCATGGGGAAACTGATCTTTTCCAGTTTGGATTTGAGCCACTTTCAAATGTGGTCCAAATCAGATAGGTTTACTTATCCAATACCAATTCCATCAATAAGAGATAAGACAGGAGTTACGTGATTCTGATTAAGAATATACACACATTGGCACACACAGACACACACTTCTTTTTTGTTAGACCTCAGGATGTACAAAGAGTTTTTTAATTAAGTATTTATTAAGTATACTGTTAAGTAGGTTTATTCTACAGGCTAGATACATTTTATTCACATAAATGTGCGAGTCATCAGACTAAGTCTGTTACAGTGAGAGAGAAACATTGTTCTTTTATATCACTACCTGTTTTCGAAGCATATCATGGTGCGGCATTTATTTTTGCTTCTTTTCTCTTGTTGTTACAATCTAGCCCGGTATTGGGGAACACAATGCATTTAACATCAACTCACGAGGTCTGTGATTCTTGCAGAGGATTGAATTGGCGCCATTTGTAGTGAACAAATGTGGGTACTTTGTATAAAAGTTTGAGAACTCTAGTTAAAAAAAAAATCAGAGTCATAGTTGCTGGAGCAAAAAGTGTTAGAACCATACCCGGTCTCCTCTGCAGGTTGGATTTTTTGAAATGCAACCTCAGTCTAACATGTAATATTTATCTAGCTTATCAAGGCTGCTGCTACCTACTAACTGTCTAACTAGCTAGGTGTGGTTGTGAGCTTGGTTTACTACCTTATAGACTGTAAGTTTATTACTCAGCATCAAAGTGAAGTACAGTGGTAATGACAGCAGCTTACACTAGCTGATTGATTCAGAGTTACCACAGTTGTTTTGATCAGGTTGTGATTCTCAATATGTTTCTCAGAGGAAAAAAAGACCAACAGCCAACAATGAAAACGTTGATGCTATTAATTAAAGCGCTCAACCCAGCCTAGCTAGTTAGCTAAACATTAACCCCAGATTACAGCAACAGAGCAATACTACCAAAATTGATTTACTTAATTTTATTAATTGACAGAGTCACATGGAAGCATTTGATGGGCACACCAGTACCGCACGGTCTGTGTATTTTCTTGTTTCGGTGGTGTTGCCTGGTGTAGTTAGAGAGAATTATCATCAGATTGCTGGTCCACACCAGGGCCTTTCAAATGGAGTTAAAACCAAGTCTGAAACTTTTTAAAAAAAACAGGATTGTTAGGATTGTTTCAATAAAGTCATGCTGAAAGAAAATGTTTAACCTTCAGAAAAGTTACTTACCCACCTCAGGTCATCAATATATTTTATAAGCTATGAAAAAAGAAATTCCCCGAGCACAGCAACAACAATCAGGTGCTGGTAGATAGCAGGATAAATTTTCATATTTTATAAGCTTGTTTTTCTTGACAGGTGCACGTTTTTGCAAACCTATTCCCAGTGAGTAAGTAGGTTTCTGAGTAACAGTTAAGTTATTAGTAACATTATTTCTATTGCCAACATATAGCTACTGTATAAAAGATTGCGACGTATTTTCTGTTTTCTACATAAAATTAAAATATATGTTGAATGTAATCCTTTTAAATGTCTTAATATAAGGTGCAACTAGTAACCCTGCACGCAGGATAAGCGGTTGACGATGGATGGATGGATGGATGGACAAACATTCTGGTAACATGGTTTGATCCACTTAAATATATCATATTAATTATCGCTTTCATTTGTTAAATTTTAGCCTAATATACAGAGAAATATTCAAAATAACATTTTTTAATTCGTTTCACTTTTCCCATAGAGATATATATATATGTTTTACTATTTTGCTTTAAATCACTCCATGAAAGGAGGAGTGAGTCTTGAACAGACTTACCAACAGCGCAGCACTTGTCTCGGATGTCACTAGGACCTGTTACTCTGCTCCATTGATGTTGAAGATCCCCCTTAGCAGTGTAGTGATGGAAATTACATCGAGCCTCTCTCAGGCACAGTAAATGATAACCACCCTGTGAGGTTCCTCATAGCCCAGCTGTACGTCAAACTGAGAGATAAGGTTTAGGACATACTGCTGAAGGGCAGCAGTTATGCTTCCACTGTCTCCAGCCATATTAGTTTGAGTCTGAGCAGTGGTATGGTAACACGTCCTAAAGCGAATAAAAGCCCTGTGACAGTAACAGGAGTTGAAGCAAGTATCAGTGATGACGTGGTTTTAGAGTGAAGCCCAGGTCAGTCTCATGTGCGTGTAAGGTTTTAACTGAAGAAATGCTTATTTAACAAACCAATGAATAAAATGATATAGTGTGAAAACTATATTTTTAATGCTGTTAAACTAATGTGGTCACATATTTTATCATATTCTAATACAGTTTAATGCAATCCAAAACGTTGAACCAGCTCACTTCTGACTCCTCAGCCTTTCTCAGCATCCTCAGCTCCACTATCACTGCTCCAAGCATTTGGGGATCCTCCTATTTCTGGCAGCCATTCATCATCACTGCCACTATTATTCTCACTTGATTCTGATGGAATTTGTGCCACTATCCTGTATGCCTTTCTATTACTTGCTGCAACACACTAAATGTTACTCACATAATGGAACTTATCTGGACAAAATATTGTTTTTGTTACAAAAACTGCATAATTTTTACATTTTAATTACATAAATCCATTGATTCACATCCAAAAAAGTTGGCGCACATGAAGTATTTTCAAGAAAAACAAAATCTCAGTGATAGTTAATTGTAGTTAAAATATAGCCAGCGATGCATTATGTCCAATTTAGTGGACGATTAATCGCAATTTCCTCCCAACATAAAATCAATACTTGGAAAGTTTAACAATTGTTTTACTCCTTAGTTATAACAAGATGTTACCAATTTTTTTACCGGTGTAACACCAAAATCTGTGACCTTAAAGATTCTGTGACTACACCCAAACGATGATGTTTTCCTAACCATAACCAGTAGGCTACTTTTAGTGCCTAAATCCAACCAAGCCATAACCGCTTCACATCGCCAACAAAGCGTCTGGCGCTTAACTTCCCATTTGGGTCACAGAATCTGAACATTTTGGTGTCACACCAGCAGGGGTCTCCTATAATTGGAGGAAGTGCAAAATTTACCCGCGCTGCTCAGCATTTGCGATCGTCCGTTTGCCATCTTTCCTTACAGCGGTTAAGAGTTGGTTATGGCTGGCTTCAGCAGGGTGTATTTTAAAGGATTTTCTAATAATAAAATTACATTTGTAAAAAATAGTAAACAACTGGCAGCAGGGTTGCAGTTATGTCACTGTAGGCTACAATTAACATTTTCTTAGTCACTAAGATTTACAGTATTGTACTGTTAATGAAAGTTTACTTTCACAGTATTTTAGAGTTAATTTACTTGTTTAAAGGAAAATTATAGCTGTTTTTGCAGTATCTCACAGTTTACTGATTTGTTGTCAATGTTTTTTTTAACCCAAATAAATACTGATTTAGCAGGTTGTACACTTCAGGAATTGTCACACTCCTTAAAGGCATTTTTTAAAGAAAAAAGTTTTAAAGGGACCACTCATTTTTCAGATTCATACTTAATGGTTTCTACAATAAAATCTTTACATGCTTAAATTTCCAGAGGCCAGCAACAGAAAGTTTTTTGGGTTTTTTTACAATTTCCGTACATTATTTCAGCACTAAATCCACTTCTGAAAAGTTTTGAGATAAGAAATTAACTTTACTGATTAGAATTGTGTTGCAACTAATGATTATTGTCATTATCACTCATATCTGGTTTAATTTTGAATATTTTGCCTATGAAAGTTAAAAAAAGTTTTTTTTTTCCTTGATTAAACCTTATTAAACTATTAATCTAAAAATTACAATTATTTTGAAAATCACATACCCATTTAAAAAATGATCAGTATTGGTATCATTAAAATTGTAACAAAAAGCATCATATTGAAGTTTAAAACTCTGGTATCCCCATCCCTAGCAGGTGCTTTTTGTGTGACAGATGATGGAAAACACCTGTAATGAAATCACTGATTGGCCAGAAGCGCATCAGAGTTTCCTCTTTTCAATGCAGCAGGGTTTAATAGAATCGCGGATTTATGCTATGTAATATTATAAGTATCCACTACATTGTTTCAATGAACCTGTAAACTCAGGATGGCAACTGTAAAATCTTATTTCTCTCTCTCTCTAGAAAATTCTCCTTTTCCGGGGCGCCTCAGTCCCGCCCTGACACAATGCTCTCCCTTTATTTGATATCTCGGCTGTCATTTAATATCTGTTCTTCCAATTGGTCAAAACAATCGTAGGCGGAATTTGTTTCCAGGAAGTGAGTAACGTGACTACGGGCCTCACATTGTCGCTAACTCAACTTTTCCCTTGTCATTTCACCGCTAGCAGTTTATTCAGCCTTTTCATTAATCCACAAGTATGGGTGATGATGAAGAGAAGTATGACGGCATGCTTCTTGTTATGGCGCAACAGCACGAAGGAGGGGTACAAGAGGTAACTCAGTGTGGTGCTAACAAACTAAAGCTATCGTGCTAATGTTGAAGCTAACGCAGTTAGCCTGTAGGCTAGTAGGCACATCTCGCCTGGATGTATTCACATACAGAAAAGGCAAATGTTTTCAGCTGTTTTACAGGTTTTGGTAAAAAGCTGTTCTCATTATCAATATGCTCCTTTGCTGGACAGACTGTAACCTTTCGTCTTTAATCAGTGGGCTGCTCGGTCGAATTCGGCACACATGTGACTGGCAAAGCAGCACTAAACAGCAATAGAGTAACGTTACAATTTAATTATCGTTAAACTCATTTTCTAGAAGCTCTATTTTCCTGGCAGAAGATGTTGTGAGTAGCCGTTATACAGTTGTAACGTGAACACTGAGATTCTGGGTCATGTTTGGGTGGCGTCAAATGTCACACGTAGTCATGCCAATCAAATGCAAAGGAAAGTCATAATTTGTTGGATGGTATAACTGACGGGCTGTTTTTCTCTCCACAGTTAGTAAACACATTTTTCAGCTTCCTCCGCCGCAAAACGGATTTCTTCACCGGTGCCGAGTCCGGTGCTCCAGAGAAGGTGAGCAGTGCTTCTGCAGCTGGAGCTTCTGTGACCCCAGAGACTACATATTGTAGCATGTAGTGAGAGGCACACCTCCACTTATCCCTCATGTCTCGCCTTCGCTTTCTTTCAGCTAGTCAAAGATGCTTTTGCCCACCACAATAAGCTAGCGCTGAAGGCCCAGAAAGAGAAGCAGATGAAACAGGAGAAGGAAAAGAAAGAGAAAGCAGAACGAGCTGCCAAGCTAGCGGAGGAAGAGAGGAAGAAGAAAAGTGACGATGCCCCCAGAATTCAGGAGCTGACTGACGAAGAAGCAGAGAAACTTCAGTCTGAACTTGACAAGGTAAAACCTTGATGCTCTGTTATAATAAAACAACTGCAGTAGTTTTATTATGAAGAGTTGATGTATTTATTTTGTGTAATCTGTTTTAGAAAAAGAGAGAGGAGGAAAAAATCGCGGATGTAACAAAAAATGCAGAAAAGTCATCTGACAAAGCAGAAAAAGAGAAGGGGGTGAGTGCACAACAGTTGCAGAGTTGAAGAGTTTGGTGCTGATGAGCAGCAATGTCTGGTTCGACTGACGTACTCACATTTATTCCCTTTTCCCCAGTCTGACTCAGAAGGAGAGGAGGATGAGAAGGACAAAGACAAACTGAAGCCTAATGCAGGAAACGGAGCTGACCTGCCAAACTACAAGTGGACACAGACCCTGTCTGAAGTTGATGTGAGTGTTTCTAGGACTTCAGGATAATGCTTTATCCTGATCATCTCTGGAATTCTTCTGCTTCACCAGTCTGACCCTTATGTAGACCTCTATTGTGATGAGCAAGTGCTTGCCGCCTGCACCGCTTGTCTGCCCAGTACTGCCAAATTTTAACATGACACCCCTTTTGTTTTCATATTTTTATTCTGTAAACAGTTTCCTCCTTCAGCTGAAAACGACGCTATGAGAGCAGTGAGAGTGAACTAAAACAGTAAGGTTGCAGGTGGGCCGCTAAACAATGAGCTGAAAATCCCTATGAAGCTTCTTAAAGCCGAGGGGAGCTGCAGATTCAGAAGATAATTTTCTGGTCATTTGTCACCATGAGCGATCTCTTTCACATTGTTTTCACTTATATAATCAATATAAATTATTAATTATAGCTGCCACAAACACCAGCAGCGGATGATGTGTCAAAACACACATAGCCCATTCTTTTGTATGTAAGACACTCTTTTTCTTTTGATTGGGGCATGTCCAGTGTGTGCTCAGAGGTCACATCAATCACCATGTGGCCGTTGCACTTTATTTATAGGTTGTGCAGAGGTTTCACAGAGAAACACTGTTCTTTGACAAGTGGCTTTATTTGTGGCACACACTGATTTCTGCAGATGTATAAATCATTGTATAATATGTAATTAGCTACGTTTAGTAAATGTAGCTGTCACCGTTCGCCCATGTGGGACTTGTCGTAGCATGTTTGTACATAAATGAACCAAATCAACAAATGTGGAGCTTCCAGAAGAACTGTAGGTATGCATCCTTTATCTGCCTAGATCCAGTGCAGCAGCAGCAGGCGATTCTTTTACGTGTGGCCGTGAATAAAACAAGGTCTAATATGAATATTGATTTTAACGTCCTCCTTTAGCTGGCTGTGCCTTTCGATGTGAAGTTCCGCATTAAGGGGAGAGATGTAGTGGTGGACATCCAGCGACGCTCCATCAAGGTCGGCCTGAAGGGACACCCTCCTGTTATTGACGGCCAGCTTTACAACGAGGTGAAGGTAGAGGAAAGCTCCTGGCTCATCGACGACGGCAAAGTGGTTACAGTCCACCTGGAAAAGGTAAGAACAGAGTTTGTTCGGGTTTATGTAAACAAATTATAACCATGTGATGATGAGAGAGAAGTTCCTGCTGAGCTGATGAGCCCGATCATATTCTATCATTTCAGATAAATAAAATGGAGTGGTGGAGCAGGATTGTTACCACAGATCCAGAAATAAACACCAAGAAAGTCTGTCCAGAGAACTCGAAGGTAAGGGGTGGAAAGTTTTAAGCCTTTAGGTGTTCTTCCTCCTGAACATCTGCAGTGACCACTTCCTGCCCCGTCCTCACTGTGTGTTTTTCCTCCCGAGCAGCTGTCCGACCTGGACGGAGAGACACGTGGTATGGTGGAGAAGATGATGTATGACCAACGGCAGAAATCAATGGGCCTGCCTACATCTGAAGAGCAGAAGAAACAAGACATTCTTAAAAAGTAAGTCTCCGCTGTTAGCTTTAAAGATCTTTTGGTTCTCTGTCAGCTATATATTTGGTGTTTTATTGGACATACTGAATCCAATGGAGGATGGTGTATCATGTGCAGATGTGACCTTGTTCAAAAAGACACCTGACCAGTTGTAATCTTTCACACTCAATCAGTTAGCAGCTGCCATATCTTTTTTTTTTTTTAATTTCCCTCTATGATGGTGGCACATGGTAACTCAAGTACAATACTGATAGAAACCTCATTTAGAATACAAAGCTTCCAGATGATCCAAGTGGGTCTTTGTGAGCTATAAAGGTATTACTGCGGTTTTGCATGTTTTAGCTCATTGACTACAAATTGGGACTACAAATGGCCGATATTTAGAGAGGTGCAGCCGAAAATAAACATTGGCTTATGCTTAGTGGCTGGTGTTTAAGGGCGAGTGGGGTACAGTTTGTACAGATGCATGATTCTCTTCAAATTTACAATAAGATATTTAATGCTAGCCAGTAATGGTTTGAGATTAGATCTGCTGTCGTTTAGGATGGGAGAAACATGTTAACACTTAGAAAAGAAGGTGCTGACTGGGTGAGCTCCAAACGATCTTTATTATCACCTATCAAAACTCACCAGGGGAGCGCTAACATCGCTCCACTGCAGCCAAACTGACAAGACTCCACACAGACGTGTCTGCAGACATTTTTAGTTCATCAGACTCACGAGTGCAGGTATCAGCCGATGCCAGTTATCTCAAAATGCCAGATATCAGTCCGATTAATTGTCAATCACTACTCATGTTTCAATGCTCAAGTATGTAGTCAGTTACAGTAAAAACCAAAGTAGGTGCCTTCATTTTTCGGGTGCAGCCACAAACCCCTGTTCAAATCACTCTTGGTGCCTCCACTGATTGTACACATCAAAGTCTGTTTACGGGTGTTTGGGAGTACCACTGCAAATGTGAAAAGTTATGTGAACTGTACTGAAGAACGACGGCGACATGAGGCCAGTCGTGTGAATTTGCTTGTTCTGTATGTTAAAAGGTTCAGGTCACGTCACCAACATGAACAGCCTCAATACAATTATTGCTTTTGGCCACGTTAGATGTTACACAACACATGACGCAAAAATAAAGGCAGCATGTTGTTCCCTGTGATGGTTTACTTTGGTCAAACAATGTTAAAGTGTCTGCCAGCTGATTTTGATTGCGCAGGATGATCAACTGAAACAAACAGCCAACTCAAGGATTAAAAACCATGTTGTATTTTAAGATAATGGTCAGCCATGAGGTTGGGTAGATTGCATTCATGGAAATAGGGCTAAAACAATAAAACATCAGTGTGCCGTTTTAATTTGCATATTAGTGAACCGCCACAACTCGCTGCTTAAAAAGCAGGGTTGTATTAACCTCGGGAGCGTATGATGTGATTGTTTGACAAGATTGTTCAGAACATGTCAGAGCTGTGGTTGTAAATGACCAACCCTCCTCCTCCTGCTCTCAGTTCAGACCTCAGGAGACATGTCTGCTGCTGAGATGACCTCCACTTCCTCTTTGAGCTTGTTAAATCGGTGTCTAAAGGTCTTGTATAGTTTTTTTTATGGGTTAAACAGTACTACTGTGGTGACTGTAGCCAAGATCTCTGTGCTCACAGTTGTTTTATTGACACAAAGTTGACATCGTGTCTGTCCAATCAGATGTGTTGTCTGATGTCATCTCAGCAGCGTCATGCATGTTCTCTAAAGCATTTAAAACAATTCAAGAAACTAAAAGACGTGGAGAAAGAGATGAGAAACAGAAGCGACATCCACCAACACCGATCTGTCATTTAGGAAAAAGTATAGCTAAATGTTAGGAGAGAAAAAAAGAATTTCATTGTGATATTAAAATTATTCTGTATTAAAAAGTATTTAGGAATATGATTTCAATTAAGACTGGCTGCATCTTGTTTTGAGCAGGTGTTTTCTTGTTTGTGACTCTGACGTCTGTCTCTGCAGGTTCATGGCGCAGCACCCAGAGATGGATTTCTCTAAAGCCAAGTTCAGCTGAGACTCTGTGTCAGGTTCACCTGTAGAATCTGCGTTATGATTCATGTAAATCATATCGGCGGCACCGTCGGGCACCAACCAACATCTGTACTCCTCATACTGGACACGGTTTAGTTGACTAACATGTCTTAAGTGCGTAGGCTCATGCTTTTTGTTTTTGCCATAAGGTGGATGACTGCAGTGCCCACATTCTCCCTTTGCATGTCCTCTCAATATTTAAAGATGTGTCTGGATTTTTTTAAAATAAATGAATATAAAATCAAAGTGATGTGATGCCTGAGTGGTTACATTGAGGTCTGTGCCCCCAAGTTAGCAGAACAAGATGGAAAATGTTTACAAGCAGTTAAATTTTAATTCTTAGCTTTTCTCCTGCTCACTTTTGTTTTTACTGGCTGTGAATTTACAAGTTGGTAACCTTGAAGAGTTCATGGCCAAGGCTAGTGATTTTTACCAGCCGCCAGGGTTGATGAACCCAGCCATGTATTCTGTTTGGATCTCATCCAAAGGCTAGTGGCCTACAATGAGAACAAGGTTTTCACCCTGCAGGTTAATTGCATAATACAGGAAGTCCTGATGTGGAGCCGCTGTGCATGGTTCCGATTTCTTGGCCTTTTTCGTTAGCATTATATATATATAAAATATGTCACCGACCGTTGAAATTGTCAAAGTATTTCCACTGAATTTATATTCTGTACCAATAAAAAACTAGGTATAATGCGCTATGCTCAGGTAAGAAAGAATTTTAGTTTTCAGCCACAAGGGGGCAGTGTTCTCTTTAAAGTGGAAAGACTGCTTTTGTGAGGTTGAGCGTCATCCTTCATGATTTATACACAATGAGTTGTAGAAAATGATCTCTGCGAGGAAATGAGTTTATCTCAGAGCTTTAAGTGAGTAAGTCTTGATATTTTTTGCTTTGTTTTTATCTAATTTTTAAAAATACACTTGGGAATATTCTAAAGAGTTGAAATAGGAGAATTAAAGTGCAGAATATGACGCATTTACCAAGAGCCTTATACTTAGTGTGTAGTTGAGTGATCTACCCTAAAGAGCAGCTCTGAAGTGATTATATAAGTAATCACAGGGCAGGTATATGACCATGGTCCGCTCAGTGATGTGTTATGCTGCAGAAATGATTTTTAAGTTATTTGTGTGGAATTAACAGGTTAAAATAAATGCAATGTAACATACTGTATACATTGATGAAACAATAGGGATTTGGCTGTAAAGGGGGTTAATTGCTTAGGCATCAGCTGAAACTTGTGAGCCAAAAATACCCTAATCTAAGTTAATAGTTCTTAAACTATTTCATGTCAAGGACCCCTAAACTGATACAAACTGTCACATACCCCCATTTGACTTTGTCCCAGGGTCCGTTCAGCATCTGATAGCTTTTTTGATGTTTTATTACATAAAGTTGATGAAACCATGGCATTCTGTCATTGTGTTACATATGGATCCAATCATAGTGACAGTAAATTATTCCCCTTTTTGCTGGGGGAACCACTGTTTAAAGTTGTAGGTGATCAATATGGCTTAAGGTTATGGCCAGTGTTATATTGTATAGTCGCTTAACAGCAGCAATAGGAAAACAGGTGATATCGGTGAGACAGGATTTAAAACTATGCTGGATTACATGCAGGCATCGTTTCCTGTGATTCTCTGGTGCGACCATAAGCAGTTTGATACCAGTGAATCCGGAAAGAAGAAAAACAAGCCTCCTATAAAGAGAGATAATTACTTAATATAAATAGATTAAATCTTGCTGGGGGAAAATGCTGACCATAAATAATGTCAAAACACATTTAAATTAAAAATCAATTCATCAAATTCAATTCTTTAAATTTGATTTAGCATTGAGCTCCTATAACACTGTCAGATGGATGGTTACTCCACTCATTGTTCTCTACCTTACCCAGTGTGCAACTTGACTGCCAGCAGTTCAGTGGGGGATTTGGGTGCATTCTGCTGATAGCGGCTAACATAGCCTCAAGCCGCTAGCCTCAAGCAGAGATGAGGAGCGGGCTACACAGGTCTGGTAAGATAGCTTTTATTTCTAATTCAACAACCCCAGTTTTAGGTGTTTTCAAATGACCAACAACAGCTGATGCAAATCAGATTTCACACAGCTCCCTCTGGAGCCTAGAAAGACTTCATACAACTTTTTTTTTTTTCACAAACACACATGAAAACAGGCTGTGCAAGGCAACTTTATTTGTATAGCACATTTCAACAACAAGGTCATTTAAAGTGCTTTACATAAAACATAAAAGCAACAGGGAAATATGATAAAGTTTAAAAGCAACATAGGGAATTTGATAAAATACACATTAAAATATAATAAAAGAGTGCAGTGTACAATCAGGGTTAAAAGAGTTAAATGGAAAATAAAAACAGGCTGAGGGGTTGAGCAAATAATTGAGTTACAATTATTTTGAAAAGAGAATAAACAAAAAAGTACACTTAATCTACTCGCTCTAGCTAGTCTGTACTCGGCTCCATAGCAATCTTTGGGTCCACTGAAACTCCACAAACCCTCGGACACTACATAGAAACCAGGACATGTCTGTCAGCAGGCCACTTTGACCCAGTTATACTCTGGACCCACCTGCGCGTTTACAGGTGGACAGAGGTTCCTGCAAAACACTCGAGCGTGAGATTTAAGACCACTTCCTTCACTCTGTACGATCTCACTCCCATTGTCTTTTCACTCAATTACTCACTGTGTAAATATTTAATTAAAAGCAATGGTAAAAAGCTAAAAACAAAGAAAAAGAAAATTGGACTGTAAAATTTACAGTGCAGTGTAAGTTATCAATCTACTAGTTAAAGGCAGTGGTAAAAAGAAAAATCTTAAATATTTAATTAAAAGCA
>JAPMOB010214729.1:0-36485 GCA_029875015.1 Lepomis gibbosus
CCTGGATTGAACGCAGCAGGTGTTACAACATTTGTAATAACCACGAGAGACTTGAGACTTGACTTGGACTCTAGCTCAAACACTTGTGAGCATCTCTGATACCTGGCAATACCATCTCTTGCCTTATGCACTCTGAGTCTGAAATCTCAGCAATATCTTGGTTTCTGTTTTGCAGGGGTTTAAAATACTCCATACATTATATAATTCTGTAAGATAAGTTGTCTTGTTACTAAGACTCTACTAAAACTCTTACTAAGAGTCACGGCAATTTTAACAAATTGAAAACGAATATTTTTTACTACCGTCCAAGTTTCTAGATCTTATGAAAGTATTAAATATTCTGTTAGTGTTACGACATATTTGTAAACTCACTCCATCATATATACTTAATATGTGCATACATAATCAGTGTCAATGTGGTCTACTTGTGTATGTCCAACTCTAGACCTTGGCTGTGTGTGAGAGTTTGTGTGACTGGGGGGAGACGTTGTGCGCCGCCTGTCCCAACCCGACGACCATCATCACTGCAGGAACCAGCACTGTGGTGTGTGTGTGGGATGTAGCAGTCAGCAAAGACAAAGTCACAAACATGAAACTCAGACAGGTCAGTCTGTCTGCATGTCTGTTTGCAACAGAGATTTAACAGTAACATCCAGAGCATATTTACACACATACTGACAACTGACCTAATTTTCCTCAGCCGTTATACGGTCACACTGATTCAGTGACATGCCTGGCTGTGTCTGAGGTCCACAGCATACTGGTAAGTGGCTCCCGTGACCTCACCTGTATCCTATGGGATTTGGAGGAGCTGAGCTACGTCACCCAGTTAGCAGGACACATAACCAGCATCTCTGCGCTGGCTATCAATGAACTCACCGTAAGTCCACCTGTTTGATCTCTTCCCCTACCTACTCACCTCTTAAAATATCTCTTTTATTCTGTTCTTTGTCATTTTTGGCTCAGTGTTATTACCTCTTTCCCTCTTCATTCAGCTCACTGCATGAGGAAGGAAGTGTTATTGTTGACAGCATGAATATCCTCTTTGTGTGTGCTTTGCTTTTTTGTGCATCTACGTGTGTATCTCTGCACACATGGGCGTCAACACCATATTACTCTGTCCAAGGGTGAGATTGCGTCATGTGCGGGGCCTCTGCTCTACCTTTGGACCATGAAGGGTCAGCTGTTGACCTGCACTGACACTTCCTGCAGGTCTCAGGCAGACATCCTGTGTGTCAGCTTCACACAGCGACAAGTGTGGGACGCCAAGAACGTCGTCGTCACTGGCTGTGCAGATGGCATCATACGGGTGAGTTTTTTTTTATTTTTGCACACGTGTAATAATGTGATGTGCTAATGTTACTGTGAGTATGAGAGCGAATCTTTGAAGTGACTGTCTGGCAGCTCCTTGTAGATCTCATAGATCAGCAGGAGATGCTGCTTTGTTTTGATACAATATACTGCACAGTATTCAAATATAGCAGTCATTACTTTGGTATTAGCCTCGCAGGTAGCAGCTTGGATGTCCATCAAGGTATTAATAACAGCATATGGTTGTGTGTGTGTGTGTGTGTGTGTGTGTGTGTGTACAGTGTGTGACCTGGTATAAGCATTATGGTGCCTCTCTGCAATCAAAGCTGCAAACTCCAAATTGGGCTTCACTTGGGAGTGGGTGCCCATGCCAAATACACAGCGCATGCGCACACACACACACACACACACACACACACACACACACACACAAACGGTATTATTACTTTATTATTACCTTGAGTTATGGGATATGTGTGCGTGCTGGTGCGTATGTGAGTGTGTTTGTTATTATGTTGAATTATGTCTGATTTTGCTACTCGTTATGTGTCTCTCATACAGATATGGAAGACAGAGTACACCAGAACACAATTACCTGGCCCTCCAGAAGAGCCTGTGTCCCCAGGGCAAGACCGAACAGAGAGAGACGGTAATGTTACTGGCAGTAGAATAGGATATGCATATAGGTATTGTACTTAAAACAACACAGATGATGGGAGTGGCTGACAGTAGCAAATCTGTGAGACTTACAGGCACAAAAAGAAATGATTCTTGTATTTTGTGTTTCAAAAGGAAACCTATCACTATCTAATTAGATAAACTCTTAAGTGTGAGATGATTATTTTTAACCGCTCATCTCAGAGCTAGACAGCTTGGTTTTCAGATAAGAGCTTGTAATACTTACCCCATCCCTCACTAGCATTAGGGCTAGCAGGAATTATGTTGTTATAAAGTTATTAAACATAGAGGCAGTAAACACTGATGAGTAATTCTGCTGACGTGTGTGTGCTTGTATAATTTAGAAAGCAATAATACCCAGATCCAATTTGGCATACGTTGGTTACAGCCTCGCGTCACCTCATAGGAGTATTATGCTTGGTAAATTACATTGAGACAAGTCTTTACGTAACACTGAAGCATTTATATTCGAGGGATTTTTCTCCCTGTAACAGCCTGCTGACCACAGACAAACACTGTGTTAATGCACGTTTTAATTTTTTGTGGGGACCGCGGGGTCAGGGTTACAAACGGGGTGGACACCTGCCCTGTGATTCAGTAATGGGATTTCATGTATTCTCTTGATGTATCCACAGTGGACAGCTCATGCCAGGTTAAAGGTTGGGAGAGACATCTGGTGTTGTGTCAAGAACTGAACAGAAGTCAGGCTGTGTCGCAACGCCTCTACAAGAAAAATCCGGCCATCACGGCACTGGCCATGTCCAGGTACAATCAATATCATGCACCTGCTCACAGCAAAGAGAGGAGGGATATAGTTTACAGATGACAACTTCAAACTACATTTAACTCTTTGCTATTAAAAAGAAACATTTCATGTTGTGTCCTTTTTTTGTCAAAACTAATACACTGATGGAACTAACTGATTGGAAACTGAATTCTCACCAACTGTGACTCACATTGTATGTGTATTACTGTGTGCTTCACAACAGAATACATTTGCATAACCTCAATGATTTGAAAAACAATTTTTATAATGTTTAACCCCACACTCTTTTGTGTAGGAGCCATGCTACTCTCTTAGCGGGCGATGCCTGGGGCAGAGTTTTCAACTGGACCTGTGAGTGAGAGGTGGCAGGGTTTAAGCACCGACGTGCTTCCAGCCACCATTTCTACACATCCTTTATGCTTTCTGAGACACTCAGACACAGAACATCCATCAGTGCCACAGGTCTGACACCAGCTGAGCGCTGACATCTGCTGTGTGTGTTCAGTACTGTGTGTGCATTCGGGGAGAACTATGCTGCAATATTTGGTACATTCAAGTCTCTAACAATATAGAATATTTGATCTGCATAACTCTTTAATTATGTATTTTTCTTGTAAATACTGAATTTCAACAAATTTGAATAAAACTATTGAAAGCCATTTGACTACATCTTCTCCTGTGAGTCTCCATGATTTTGCTACTTACTGAAATTTTGCTATTTTATTTTGGATTCTCATTTATTTAAATGAATCCTTGATTCGCCAGCAGACCTAACTAGGGCCCGCAGCAGAAGCATGAGGTTGAACTGGCCAGATTCAAGCTGAAAGTGAGAAGAATTGTGTGACGAACAAGAGCGCGCATGCTCAGCCAACGTTCCTTGAGGAATACAGCTTTTGAATAGTATTGTAGACCTGGAGCAGTTCTTTTCTCGCAAATTGTACTACAAGCATTCATTATCATAGAAACTATGGCATGTGTACATCAGCATGTTGTACTGTGAGGGGTGGCAGTGTTCTGGTTTGGTAAATGTTTGTGGTATGAACAATTCAGGATATTTAGTTTGTTGTGAGTAGTTTACTGAACTTTCTTGTTGTTTTTCACAATGTGTTTTCAATCAGCTTTGTAATGTGGCATTTGAGTATTTGAGAATTTGATTGCTCTTTAATTTATTGTACCATTATACTCCACAAGTTTACTGTGATCATGTCGTGTGTGTGTGTGTGTGTGTGTGTGTGTGTGTGTATTGTGGATTATGCAAAATGTGCTTGAGTCTTGTTGAGACATCCTTTCTGCTTGTCACAGCTTTGTGTGTGTCTATGGTTAACCAAGGACAAATATGCCTTTTTAGCAACATCAGACTGTTCAATCTCTGGAGTCACTGTAGGGCCTTTTCTATACACTCCTGGGTACATCTGACCCATTTGAAGAGAGATGGTATGAAACTTAACCCTTTCTAAACATTTGTCTTAATCTTTTAACGGAAAAGTACAGTCCTGGCATTCCTACATCAATGCATTGAATCCAATAAAAAAGTTACTATTTGAAATTATGGTAGACTTGACAAGATTTTAGAGGCTTGTTCTCCTTCTCTATCAGCCTCTCTTGCTTGCTCTCATGCACATGCACCACTCCCCTCTATCATAAAGGAAGAGGGCTCTGTCTTTAACCTTTGTGTGTGTGGCTAATTGTGCTAAGTGGAGTAGCTTAATAGAGTGGAAAATAGTCCTCATAATTTTCCCAGAGAGCGAGCAATGACCTTCTCTAAAGACAACGGCCATCTCCATTCTCTCTACACTGCTGGTTTTATGATACGAAATGTCAAACCACTGGGTTCCTCAGAATAATTAAATCAAATAAATTATTGCACCTAGGCAGAACCATCTTGTAGCCTAACCCAATTATAATGCACTGTAAAGCTAATTATTAACCATGATTACAATTAGTCTAATTTGAATAAATGTAGTCATTAGTGGGTTCATCCTAGTCAGTGAGTCTGAACTGTGGGGGGATGATGGTCTCTCTCTCGATCTCTCCCACTCAGAGAGAGAAGGGTGTGGATGTGCATCATTCTCTTTCTTCATGCACCTCGTCTTCATCCCATTTTTCACACACTGACCTTCACAAAGCGGCCTACACCCTTCACCTTTCTCGGGTACTTGGGCATAATGCCTGCTGCTTCCAGCATTTATATTTGCTGTTTATGCCTGTGCTGTGATGATCAGACTTCAAAAATAGAAGCAGAAGGCTCCCTGTGCTGTTTCTCTGCCTTTTTGTATGTCCTTGCTAGAGGCTAAATCTAGACAAAATATTGACTCTAGCTGGTAGGCATTACATCAGACCCCTCTGTTTTATTTGGTGTATATCAGCTTTTGCCATCCAACAGGTTAGATTTTAATCAATAGACAAAATCTGTCAGCATCCCTAAAGATCTTGAGTGTAAAAAAACAACACATTTCTGTTTAACAAGGGGTTGTTGCACTATTTCTTGACCAGGGTTTCTGCCGACTGTTAAACAACCTCGCTGTGACAGCAAGACTTACAGAAGTGAAGTGAAGGAAAGGTCCAGCACATAACAATTTATCATCTTTACACTTTTTGAATAGATACTGGAGGTGCTAGTATTTGGACAGAGCCAGGCTAGGTTTTCTGCCTGTTTCCAGTCTTTAAGCTAAGCCAAGCTAACTGGCTGCTGGTTGCTCTTACCTGTCAGATATGAGAATGTTAGCAATCTTCTCATCTAACCTTCGGCCAGGGACCGAACGAAGCACATTTCCCTAAATTTCAAACTATAGCTTTAACATGTTACAGAACTTGTGCACTTCTAATTTTTCTATCTGTCAAATTGTTATCAGTAGATGGGTTCTCAGTAGGCCAGGGATAATGTGATGTTTTGTGTCCTTAGAGCTTTGCTGCTTTAATGAATGTCAGACACTGAATGCACTGCTGCTGTTGGTAATACCGTGCTGGTTTTGACTTTTGTTGTGTACAACAGATTTTGTTTGTGACCCCAGACAAATATAAACAAATGTGACAATCCAAACCACTTTAAAGAGATCATTTGAAACCGTATTTGTTTGAATCAAAGACTATACTCTTAAATGTCAGACTCATATATTTATTAATTCGGTGGATTAGTGTTGTAATTATAAATTTAGTTGGATATTGTTACAATGCCTTATCACACTGCAGTCAGAGAGCCTTGACAACAGTTTCTTTCCACACAGTCTCCTGAGTTCATACAGAATAGTTAACAGTTAGAGCATTCTTACAAACATCTGGCTCACAGGCCAGCGATGCCAACAAACAAAACAACAGAATTATAAGACCCAAAAACTGCTGTGCTGGAATAGAACTGCGCTGAGAAAACACAAAACACCCCATTTACCAATAGTTGTAACATATGTACAGCCAAAATACAAACACTAAATGCCATACTGATAGTTCATAAATATAGTCCTTTGGATGCCACTCAGTTTGGAGAGCCGAATCACTGCCCTCATCAGGAGGTACCATGACATCCATGTGTCTAGAGCTGCTGTGTTTACAGCTGTTTTTCCTGGAAGAGGATCTGAGCGTACACAGTGTCTGGGCTGGAGGGTGTGGGGTCAGGGCTGGAGGAGGCTGGGGGCTCTGGCCTCGGCCTGACCAGCTCCAGTTCTGCATATGTCAGACTATCCTCATGTGATACTCGAGCCTGGAGGAGGGAGGTAAAGAGTGGGATAAACTTTAAGGAATTTAGCCCAGCGATAAGGCAAAAAAGGGAAATATATACTATATGTATAAAATATATATACTTAACATAGACATTTCGGAAGAGATGGCGTACATAGGCATAGGTGTCTGCATTTAATCTTTTTCAGCAAACAGTAGTATTCGTCTACTCTCCGTGGTAAACATCCGTTAGTGCTTTTCAGCTGCAGAAAGTATGTGTTTACAGGACCTCTTGGAACATTTAGTTTACTTGAAAAACATTTGGTACAATAGGAGCCCTATCCAACATCCTTAGATCCTCCTAGTTGCACTAATCCAATCAGTATGTTTCTACAAAAAAAACCCTCACATCTCCGGAGCTTCATTTCACTACAAAATCAGTAGAAACACTGATGATCCTTAGTTTGAGTAGTTTTCTTCTGTATGTACTTGTTTGACATTTTTATTGTAGATATAAAACCAATGAAGCACTCTAAATAAATAATTGTGTTTGAGAAGCAATAAAGCTAAATAGAATTATCAAGCTCATAACTGAATGAAGAGAGGGCAATAAACTCTTGTAGACAATCATGCAGTTGCGAGACAAATTCCCTCTTGCATGTATCTCAAAAACAACTCAGTGCATGAAAAAAACTCTTTTAGAAATGTTAATAAATACATTTTAAAAGATTTTAAGTGCATATGTTTAATACATGATTTTATGGTATAAGTAGAAATAGGTGCTGTGCTTGAATGACGGATGACGAGGAGACTTACAGTGGCAGAACTCCTTGGATGAGTCTTTAACCTTCTGGGCTTCTGAGGTCTCTTTGCAGCAACAGGTACTGAAAAACACAAACCACTTTAACTGACTCAAAACAACAGCCAGAAGGAACAGAAGTCACAAATATGACCGTGTGGTTATGGGCAAAATCATCCTTCACAACCACTTTATATTAGTCAAGGTGCTGTTTATAACAGAAATAACAGCCTAATTCTGTCATGTTTTGCATCAGTGTTGATTTTACATAAGACAATACACTAAGCAGGATTTCACCCAAATACAGTATTAATTTACCTTCTCCAACTGTTTTCTCCTTTTCTTCCAGTCCTTCTCAAACTATGTGTTTTTGTCAGAGGAATTACATTATGCTTGAGATATAATTTTCTGCTTTTGTTCTTGCTGGATACCTTCATTTACTGTTGTTTTCTTTACCCACTAATTCCTTTTCATGGGGTGGGTGCCCCCTGTGGCTCTAATGCCTGAAGTGTTTTGAAAGGAAACTAAAACTCTACACAGAAAGACTGAGAATTGAACCAGACTCCTCCATGCTGTGTGACACTGTCCTGACAGTCAAAACATTTGATCTTGGCGATTCAAATCAGGAAAAAGTTTTAGTATTAAAGTAGACATATTCACAGCGTATAATACAGCGATCAGAGGAGTTCCAATTATTTTTGAGGGTTTTTTTTTGTTTTTGTTTTTTTAAAACTTTTTCTCATATTTTTGCTCTTCTTTTGTTTGAAATATTGCACATGGACCTATTCAAATCTTTTAAATGAAATATTCTGTGAAGGACAAATGTTCTTACACTGCTTGCAACTCATCTCCATACTGAGGCCTTATCCCATGATGAGGGGTCACAAGTTGACTTCGCTACATTTTAAAAGGTTACAAGCCAAAAAAAGGCCTAATGGACCTTTCAAATAATTTAATCTCTCCAAGAGGTGACGTCCACCCTCCCTGCCTCAAAATGTCTCTTCACCTTTGGTTGGTATGTGTGGTGGTGGCTCCTCAGGTAGTTTAGGTGGTATTACGGTTACTCTTCTATCAGTTTTTTGTCTTGTGTCTTTCCTTTGGGCTTTTGGGGAGGAACTGGAGGAACTGCTGAAGCTGGTAACGGTCTCTCCTGAGCTGCATGGAACAGAGGACATTTTAAAAGTGTTAATTATAGTGGCAACTAATAATTATATAGAATATTGATTTATGTGATCAAGTATTAATTTAATGTATTAAGTCGTCTAAAATCTGTAAATTGAACAATTAATATCACAGGTTTTCAGAACCCAGTGTGACGTCATCAGATAGCTTGTTTTTTCCCAACCAGCAATGCAGAACCAAAGAAGTTCAACTGACAATGACTTAAATGATTCGACTATGACAACTGTTAATTAAGTTTCTGTCATTTGACTGATGAATTAATCAATTAATTGTTTCAGTACTAGTTTTAATGAACAACCATACCTGCTTTCTGGACACTTGACCAGAAGGTAACTGGCTGTGAAGAAAACAGCAGAAATTAATTGACAGTTGACCCAACAGCAATGTCATCTAGGTATTGTTTTGAATAGGAAAACTGAAACACAAAGTTTTATTGTAAAGTTACCATAGGAAAACACTGGATGATTTTACCTTTGAGCCTGTGTCTTCTGTGAAAGTACTGGCAAGTGAGAACCAGAGTGAACAGGAAGATGGACAACAGGCCCAGTGAGCAAATCACCACAGCGCACAGATACAAATCTACAAAACAAACAGACATAACTCCTAGAACAAGGCATCAAAATAGTGGCATTATCAAAGTAATGAGACTTGCATATGGTGAAACAGGAGCAGGGCTAGAGAAGAAAACATTACCTGCGAATAAACGCCACAGTCCTTCACTGGTATCATCCTCAAGAGTTAAGTGCACTGTTGAAACAATGGTATACAAAAAACAAACAAACGTCAGCAACAACAGGATGTTGATGGTGGAAAACTGTGCCCAGACTAAGTTCCTTTGCAAATTGCAGTTGTCTGAGGGCACTAACCCAATACAGCAGACAGACTCAGTGATTTCCAGAAATATCAGAACTGCTGTCATGGAGGGATATTCTACTGCTGCATCAGCCAAACCCACCAGACACACCACAGGCCTGGCTATACTGCTGGTCTTGGACCGTGTTTAGGGGGGTTCCCCATTGCTCTGCATCTTCACTTCCTTTTGTTGGTTGCTGAACGATTGTTTAATGTTGCAATTTTCTTTGTATTGTAGTGAAAAGACAACAAATAAGGACGCTGTTGTCATTGGGTGCTAGTGAATGATGAGTTGTGTATAGGTCGGGAGTATTTAGTAAGAGGTTGAGGAGAGTGAACAGAGGCTATGTACATAAATTACTTAGTCCCAACTCACCATAATGGGTTTTTAATATGTATTTTAAATATAGGTTGATAAACATTAATAAGGAATGATAAGATAAATACTCCTGATCTCTGAACTACTAGCAAAATTGTCAAATGTTGCCTCTGCCTTTCAGTCTCAATGTCATGTTAATTAATGTCAGGCAGCAACACAATGGCTTTTGTGTTGTGGTCAAATATGAAATCTGTGTCAGTGATCAGTTTTACAGGCAGTAAAGGCAGGAATATACATTTCTTAGATATTAATTGATGTGTTTTGTAAGGTAATGCCTGTGTTTGCATCATGCATTTATTTCTACCTGAGAAACAAGGCACTTTGATTATAGACATATAACCATATTTTACAAAAATGCAATGCAATACAAGAGCAAATCTTCATTGTACAGTCTTTGTTAATATAAATAAAGCTTGATAAAGCTTTCTTTATCTATATCATAAAGATGTTAATTCAATGCTATGATAATTATTGAGGTTGATGTTTTATTGCATTAAATTATATGGCTTCTCTACTATTTTGCCCACACAGTTCTTACCATGAACTAAAAAGAAATGACTGACAAAAAAACACGCCATCTCTTGACATTGTGAGCAGTAACTAGTTCATGCAAGTAAACCACACATCTGACTTTTACACTGTGGTTATACTGGCTAACCACATGCTAAACCCCATGTCTGATCAGTGCACACAGTTAACAGGTCGGCTGTTAGGGAGCTATTAGTACACACTTTCAACAGATGGATCTCCACAAGCTGTTGCAAATCTGTACAGGTTTTCATGAAAGTTAAATACCATAAGGTACAGATTTAGGCTAATCTGCTTTCCCCCAGTGCAGCAGTGTCAAATAAGATTTAATTTAACCATGCGTATTGTCTGCTCATTTCACCAGTTTAGCATAAGAAATCAGTTAACCTTAAGTTTGAAGTCTGAAGTTTGGATATCGGGATGTGGAGAAACCATCTCCCTTTTGTGCAAAATCATTTAAAAAAGTGTAGTCCAATTATCTCAGTGGGGTGTAGCCTTTGCTCTGAAATCTGCGGACTGAGGGGTTCCCTGTCACGATTACAGTTACAATTTAGTTTTCTCTTTGTTTACCCATATAATGTCATGTTTCTGGTTCTGTGGTCAATGCATTTCAGAGATGCCTGAGGTTCTGAGGCTTCCTTAGTGGGACATTGCCCTGAATATAGGGCAGGGCGTTGCCCGATGGCTCTGTCTCACTCAAATCTCTATGCTTTTCTGTCATAAAACTAGTGAACACTTAACTGAGCAACTGTGTCAGGTATAGCCACACCTATAGCATGATATAGCAGCACCTTCAGTCTCTATTAAACCATTTGATACAATGCATGCCACAGTGACAGATGGTTTCCTTGCCAATCAATCTAGTTACATCAGGTAATGAGTAGCGTATAAAGAAATATTTATTGCTGCATGTGATTTAAATTAGTTCTTTACCTGATGTGTCCTGGATGTGTACATATTGGCACAGATTAAATAAGTTCCACTGCAACTGAATTTTCCTGTAAATTTTCTTCTGAGGCTTGCACAAAAGTAAACCCAGAATGCTGACGTCATCTATTTGATGTTTTTGAACATAGCCAGCTCAGCAACACTACCTTTTGCTCCTCACACTCATACACAGAGAGCGATATTGTTGAGTGTGGTTTGGCTGTGTGAGCTCATTGTTTTGAGATGGAAATGCCAGAGGATTGGGGTCACACTCAAACACACATTGGCAGAACTTACAGCAAATAGGGCAACGTCAGAAAATATATGCTACAGATTTGCCTTTTGTCCTCTTAATAAAAACTCTTTCTCTCCCTCTATTCAGTTATTTCCATTGCCAGATAACATGGACAGCAGGCCTCAGCTGACTGTGCGGTGAGGGAAAGAAATAGGCCTATTCCATGGAAAACATTTTCAGAGTAATAACAGAGAAACAGAGAAATCCCCTTTGCATTTGCTCCTCTCTTGTCAGTGACCGTGGTTGTGCAAAAGTTTAAAAAAAATGAAGTGTAAGACTTTGTCCTTCGACAAGAAATGAACAAATTGTGTACAATGTAATACATCATTTTATTGGTCATGAGAGATATGTTTCTCCACCTTTACTGAAGGTTAAATTTATGTAAATAAATTCCTTTGCATCTGATCTGACAAAAGGCTAAAAAGTTAATGCAATCTGACTTCTAATTCTGCTACAAAGAGTCCAATAAGTGACATTTTGTCTTTTGTCTGATTCACTTTTGGCGTGCTCTCCACCAGGGGACACTTCCCAAATGCTGGAGGGCTTTAACATCTTGCTCAAGGATACCTAGACAGGGGGGTTGGATATATACTTTATTAATCCCACAAGAGGAAACTCAAATGTTGTCACTCTGTTGTTCACTCTGATACATGCTGAGAAAGGGTCTCAAACCCCAACCACTTAGATGACATGCTAATTGTTTTCTCAACTTTCACCCAGTAATCTACCAAATGGGGGACCTGGGTCTCTCCACAGACAAATGTGATATGGAAAGCAGAGTGTGTTAAGTACATCTTCAGTTACCTGTCAACTGTGTGGTGCTGGTACCATTGGATGATGCTCTCCATGTGTTTCTGTGTTTGCGAATCTCCTGAACTCTGCAGGTGTAGAAACCCTGGTCCTTTCCTGTCACATTGAGAATCCACAACCGGAACACCTCTCCCTCTGTTTCCTCATACAGACGAAACTTTGGCTGGGGGAAGCGGCGGGTGTAGTTTCCATACAGCTTCATTTTTTTTATGCCCATCTTCACAACCAGAAACTGAGAGGGCTCAAGTGCAGTAGGAGAGGGGGATGGAGAGGCGGGAGGAGGCTTGAGAGGGGGAGCAGTAAGAGGAGAGAAGAACCAGCGAAGGATAAGGACGCTGCCACTCCTCTTCCTCTGAGATACCAAGCAGGAGAGTGTCAAGTTTTCCTTTTCTGTTACCATGACAACAGGCCCAGGGGTCACTGTCACATTCAGGGCGTGACATACCTCTGTTGACAAAAGACCCAAACAGTACAGGTGTGATTTTTATTATTTTTTAAATTTGTTTTGGGACACATATCCCACGCTCTTAATATGTTTTCTTTTTTGGATATGTGTGCTTCTTATATTGTGTATTGCTAATATTACAGAATAAAATCAAATCAACCCTTAAGACATATTCTTCAAACATAAGGACACTCGCAGAGAATTGTGATCTGGTAGCTTTGCAACTCCTCCCTGCTTTTTAAATTAGTAATTAACTAGAGTTGGTAATGTTCCCCACATGGAAGAGAGTTCATTTATGCAAGATGTTTGATTTCCTGCCAATTAAACATAATTGTAGCATTTAGACAAAGTGCGACAAAGTAAGTTCATATGCACGCCCACAGTGGCTGCTTGGATTTATGGTTTTAGAGCTTGCACTATCTCTGGTTCTACTTATATTTGTCATTCCATCACTGGATGGGAATTTGGTTGGTAATGGCAAGAAAGCATGACATGACTAAGAATGAGAAAACTAAAACATACGTTGGGTGCCCCTATTTTACTTCCCTGGAGGTGCTTGCTGCCAGCTGGGTCAGGTTTGTATAGAAGACACATGGAGTCTGGACACAATATGTGTGATCAGACAGGGAAAGAGAATCTACAGGTGGGAAACATTCATCTTCAGTACGGTACACCGCCAAAACAGGCAGAAAGAAACACGACAAGATAACAGGGACCATCTGGGCCGCATTTCTGTTTTTTTTTGTTGTTGCTGTGTTGGTTGTGGAATATCCCCCAGGGTCTGTCCTACACTATTTAATGTGACAACAAAAGCTCAAACCAAACACAAAACTGAACATAACCATAAGATTATAGGGCTTCCACTTTAGGGAAGTTTATATAACGCAAATTATACTGAGGTTTTCTCTGATCACAGAGAACAAACATGTTTAACTCCACAAATGCTTTGATTTTAAACAATTTGCCCAGCACAGAAGAGCTATTGCTACATCAATTTTGCCAACAATGTAATAATGATTAATGCACTTGCAACTTTTGTTTTTTATAGAGTACTGACTATTAGAATGTGTTTCTCTTGTATGTTTGATGTTATTTTCATGCCAAAGTTCCATAATAAACTCAAAATGTATGGTTCCACAGTGTATGTTAGATGTTAGTACTACTTTAGACACAATCTCTTTCTCTCTTGCCTGCCTGCTCACTTTCTTACCGGTTTATATTGCTGTAAACAAGGTGAACTTACCTGTGACCAGAGCCTTAGTCAGGACAAGGACCATTATAGAGAAGTACATTTTCCACAGTCAGCGAATCCATAAACCCAGACAACTGCACAGCACTTACACAAGCAGCCACATTCAAAACAGAGCCTGACTGCACAACCCACCAGAGCCCTTACCCACCATTAACTCTTCCCCTCTTTCTCCTCTTTTCTGTGTAATATGAAACAGTAAACGCTCTGTTCCCACTTAGAAACTCCCACTCACTCTCCCAGAACTCTCTCTCTCACTCTCTCTATCTGACTGTCTCTCCCTGTCTCTCTCACCCTGTCTCTCTCTCTTTCTCTGTGTGTCCTGCAAAATGTAGGAAATGTCATTTCCTGTGTTCTTGTGAGGAGCCTTGGACCGTGGCCCAACACCCCAGAACTCAAAAGCAATGGTCAAGTCTCGTGGTTTGTGTGTGTGCACGCCTGTCACACTGTGTGTCATTTTGAGAAGCCTATACAGTGAAGTGTTGAACATGCATTTCCATCACACACGACCAGGGTTAATCCTCATCTTGCATCTAACAGCAAATGTTTGATGTTCATGTATTTGAGCTCTGTGTTTTTGTGTCTACATGCATTTACATGGATGTGCATGTGCATGCTGGGACCTCTCCCTGTCTGGCTGCTGGACAGAGTGGCATGGGCTTGTCTCTGGCTGTGGTTGTCAGACTGTCCCAGTGGTATGAAGCCTGCTGCTTTATTGGGTAGGCTAAACTGCTGAGGCAGGGCTTCTGCTGGCGCTATGAGCTCTGCCAAAGCCAAATGGAATTACACAACAGATTTAACCCTTCAGGTTGTATGTATTCTCCTAAAAAGCACGGATTCAGTGGAAAGGGCACTGGCTGGGTTGATAAGGTGGTTTAATTTTTTTCTAACCATGACACAATATTTTGTTTTGCAAAGATAGTAAATTAATTATATACAGCTTAAGTTTGAGCTGTAGAACTGGTTTTAGCAATTCAGGGTCATGTGTAAAATTGCCAAAATGATAGTTGTAGTGACTTTAAAGAAAGATTTTGACTTCTTGACTACATCTTTATTTAGGATTTCCCTTGAGTTTTCCTTTATCCAAGTCTTAAGTTCAAGTCTTTGCACCATTGTAGAAATCGCTCTCCTCTGCCCTGCAGTGGTCAAAGCAGGCAACTGCTTCTCAGGGGATGAACAATACTTGAGATTACTATGAAACTGGGGCTGCAGGCTTTCTCTCTACAGCCATGTACATTTAATCTGAGTTTATGAATAAAAACAAATAAAAGAAAATACATTTTCACACTGTATTATTTCAGTCATTGGATCCCATAGGTATAGTAAGCAAATATTTAAGCATTTAGATTGGTTTATACACCAAAAAGGGACACACACATACACACACGTCATCAACAAATTATTTTCTCTTTCTGTGTTTATGAACGCTCTCAGGACACATTATTGTGCTCTCTCAATAACACGTTGTAATTGTTTTATACACTCAGTAAAAAGACTCTTCATTTTGAATCATTCAGACCCAGGGTACATTTCAAGATTTGGAACAGGATGCCAGAGACACTAGCATAACATTATATTGTTATTTCAGTCTTTTGAGTAGTAAAATGAAATCAACCTGTTGCAGCAATCTTTTAAATGTCCTTTATGTTTATTTTGAATCTTTACAAGGGGTTTTTGACAGTCATTGTGGTGAGAAGTTATTTGGTAGAACAAAGTGTGTTTCTATTTCCTGAATAAGTCCATGTCACGCTATTCTGTTACACAGCAACACAGAAACATTCTCACAAACTTCCAACTTTAAAAATGGACTACTGTATGATAAACCTTAAAAACAGCAATAATATCATCAACATGTTTTCACTTTGACACAGTAGTTGCATACACAAACTATGCATTTCACCATCTGCAGATCCTTGATTTGACACTGTCAGTTTAACAAAATTTCATGCTTCACAAAATGCCAAAAGTACGATTTCTCCAACAAGAAAGAAAAAAGAAAAAAACTTAAGCAGAACTGACAGTGTTCATAGCAGAAACTAACATTTCTCCAAACTACTAAATGCTATCGACATACTGTTGCTGTTTCATGTATGATAACATACCTCTAGGTTTAGGAGGCAATGGGATATTGATCATACTGTATACACAAGAAACATATCTTATCTTCTCACATTCAAAAGTCAAATGGAATGGTGAACTTTAGCAGCAATTTAACAGCATGTCACAGGGTCTTTTTAAAACTAAAAACCAAAAACATTCTGAGACTATTTCACCTGAAAAAGGGAAATAGTCTCTCAAACACTTAACTTACTGCAAATGATGATCCATTCATTCTGTGCTTTGGGGTATTTTTATTTCTATCAACATTTATTTAGCTACTTATCTGCTTTACATTACCAACCCATTTTGAGT
The DNA here is from genome assembly GCA_029875015.1 of Lepomis gibbosus. NCBI lineage: Eukaryota > Metazoa > Chordata > Actinopteri > Centrarchiformes > Centrarchidae > Lepomis > Lepomis gibbosus. The sequence continues at coordinate 16,285 of JAPMOB010214729.1, forward strand.
CAATACCAGTCTTTGTTCTCACCAGTCAGACAGCTCCATAAAGTCATCCAGTTCACTCATGGTTATTATATCACGGGGCTGATATCGTGAGTGGGCTGAGTTATCATTTTCACAAACTGAGGTTCCTGCAAGCTGGCTGTTTGTGTCACACTCTGGGACCAACTCATATGGGCCATGTGCATTGTAAACTGTGTTATATGTTTTGTCTGTATCATTAACCGTGTCCATATATGGAGCCTTCTCTGGGCTGTAGTGATGCCCTTCAGAGTTCTGTCTTATTTCAGGGGCTGGATGTCCGTAGCTCTGGCTCTCTCTGACAGGCTGTTGATCCTGGTGGAGAGTTGCAGGGGCTGATGACCTGTTGTGGGGAACAGAATTGATAGCCGGAGGTTGGTAGCTTTGGGGATAACCATGATATCCTTGATACACCACAAGGGGCTTGCCAGCTGGAGAGGCCTGGGAGAGAGGCTGTTGTTGTGGCTTGACCTGTATCTGGGGTTGGAGCTGAGGCTGTAGGTGTGTTTGCTGGTGCTTAGGTCGGAGGGTGCTCTGGGCAGACTCACGCACATTCAGCTGAACGTACTTTCCAGTCTCTGGGTCAAAGAAAGTCTTTGTTTTCACTTGAACAGGCACGTCTACTACGAAATACTGACCAGAGCCGAGGTCTTGCAGCACCTTACGCTGGGTCAGCGGATAGGACTGGGGATAGCTTGACTCTACATGGTACTGTGTCACTGGAGCTGGGTGGTTGGCATGTTGGAGAGTGGGAGAAGAGGAAACATCAGCAACTGTCTTAGGAGCAGCAGGGTGGGAAGCCAGCCCAGTAGCACAAGGTGAGGCAACAGGGAGGGACACAGGGGCAGTAGCGTGAGGTGAGGCAACTTGGAGGGAGATAGGACCAGTGGCATGAGGGGAAGCAGAGAAAGAGCTGTGAGAAGATTTGTGCTCTGTGTGGGAAAAAGGCAATCTAGACCCCAATGTTGGAGCATGAGCAAGGGAGATGGGTGGGGAAGAATGAGGGGAAGCCACGGCATGGCGGTTGGAGGAGCGTACCTCAGTGGAGGAGGAGGTAACTTCTTGAAGAGGTTTCTCAACTCTAGCAGGGTCATCTGCTACAGATTTGGACAATTCCTTCTTGATTCTCCGAGTAGTCAACCTTTTTGCACGACGCAAGGCTTTTTCACTCTTTGGGGGAACAGCCGGAGGTTTGCCATAGGAACGGGACACATCACTGCTGAAGCTGCAGGCGGATTCTGGCCTCTCATAGTCATACAGGCCTCGTACATCTGCCAGGTCCGTTGCACTGGTGGCAAAACTCTCCACATCCTCTGACATGTTGCTGATGACAGATCGGGAGTCGTCTTCATCTAGAGCAATGCTCCTCCTGGAGTAAGGCTTGTGATGTGGGAGAGGGGTTGAGTAAGATGTAGTCTGAAAAGTCGAGGATTCTTTGATAGCGGCAAGTCTGTGTAACCCTGTGTCAGGATGGACAGGAGTTCCAGCATTGTGTCTCATTGTCTCTTGCTCCTCCTCTCCTCTCTCTGAACCCATGGGTGAACCCACTCGGAAATCCTCTCCAAAATTCTTGTAGAAGCGTGGTTTTACTGACTTAGTGAAAGACGAACCTCTGATGGTGTTATCCTTCACCCTGAACATTGAGGGCTTGGCTCCCAAAGCAGGAGAGGATGCGTTCGAGCGGGGCAGAGATGGAGCTGGAGATGCAGGGGCATGTGGCCTATATGACCATGGGTGGGATCCTGAGTCCTCAGTTGACTCATGCCCTGGTGGGTTGTTTATTGGATGGAAAGGTAAAGGGGAGCATAGTTGTCTTTCTCTGGGTTTCCTCTCTGATTCTGTTGAGGAGATGGCATAGTACTGAAGAGCATCCATCCTCTGTGCTGCTCCTTTCTCAATCTGTTGCTTTGCCTTATTCTGCTCCTTGATCTGTTTGATCTTTTCCTCCTCTGAAATCTGAGCAGTTTTCTCCTCCTCTTTCTGATTCCTTTTCTTTTCTACTTCAATATCAGCAAGTATCTTCTCCTCAATCTGTTTAGCTCGCCTTTGCTCCTCAATCAGAGCAGCTCTCCTTTTTTGCTCTTCTTCTGCAGCTCTCCTTTCTTGTTCTGCTTGTGCAGCTCTCCTTTTCTGCTCCTCTTGTGCAGCTCTCCATTGCTCGACCTCTTGTGCAGCTCTCCTTTCTAGCTCTTCTCGAGCAGCTCTCCTTTCTAGCTCTGCTTGTGCAGCTCTCCTTTGCAGGGCCTCTTGTGCAGCTCTCCTTTTCTGCTCCTTCTGTGCAGCTCTTCTTTGCTGCTCTTCATCCGCAGCTCTCCTTTGCTGCTCCTCTTGTGAAGCTCTCCTTTTCTGCTCGTCCTGTGCAGCTCTTCTTTGCTGCTCTTCATCTGCAGCTCTCCTTTGCTGCTCTTCTTGTGAAGCTCTCTTTTTCTGCTCGTCCTGTGCAGCTCTTCTTTGCTGCTCTTCATCTGCAGCTCTCCTTTGCTGCTCCTCTTGTGCAGCTCTCCTTTTCTGTTCCTCTTGTGCAGCTCTTCTTTGCTGCTCTTCATCTGCCACTCTCCTTTTCTGCTCCTCTTGTGCAGCTCTCTTTTGCTGCCCTTCTTGAACAGCTCTGTCCTCTTGCTGTTTGACCCTCCTCCTCTCCTCATTCTCTTTTATCCGCTCTTCCTCCTCTCTCAGTTTTGCTCTCTTCTCCTCCTCAATCTTTACTATCCTTTTCTCCTCAGTTTCCTTCATTTTCCTTTCTTCTTTTCTTTGTTTTGCTCTCATCTCTGCTTTTTGAGCATCTCTCTCTTCCTCTCTCTGTTTAGCTATTCTTTCTTCCTCTGTTCTTCTCTCTGCTTCTCTCAGTTTTTCCCTCCTCTCCTTGATCTTAATAGCTATTGCTTCCCGCTCTCTTGCTCTCCTCTCATCTTCTCTCTGAGCAGCTCTCCTCTCTTCTTCAGCCAGAGAAGCTCTACTCTCCTCTAATATGTGTTTTATTTTAACGTCTTCTGCTCTTTTCTCCACTTCTATGCTAGAAGCTTGTTTTTCCTCCAAATGTTTTGCTGTGCTCTGCTGTTTGACTTTGGTTTCTTCACGCCGAGTTGCAACTCTTTCTTGTCTCAGGTTTTCGGTTCTGTCTTCTTCATTCTTGGCCAATGCACTCATCTCATCTTTTCTTAGAGTTGTTGTGCTTTCCTTTATGTTGTATACTCCCCCCAATGGATGAGCGCTTTTATCCAAATATGGTATTCTTTCAGCTTTTGAGGAACATTCAGGTTTTTCATTAGGACAGGAGTTATCACATGGTTTTAGGTTATGTGACACAGAAGTGTTTTTTGGCCAACTGACTGTAGTAGATGAGGTAGTTGCTTGAAAGGGAGGGTTGTTTGGATTCTGAATACTTTGATCAATTTGACAAAGTCTTTGGATTCCTGGCACTTGTTCTTCACTTCCCTGGTTCTTAAGATGAGCTGTTGGTGACTTGTTTATTTCTTTAAGATGTTGTGCATGTATTGCCCCAGTGTCTAATACATCTTCATTGACTTTGGCATCTGAAAGCATATTCTCTTGTCTTTCTTTGTCCCCTAGTTTGAACATCCCTGTCCTTTGGTGTTCTTTCTCCGTAATGGGAAATACTAAGGGTTTGGGCTCTTTGTTCAATTTGGAGCTGACCTCTGTTTTATTTGGCAAAATTTTCTTTTTAACAGGGAGGTCTTGTGGGTCAGCAGTGAACACTGGACACCTGCTATGACGAGTCTGTATTAGTGGAAAGAATCCCTCCTTTTTGTTGGGTGGAAATTCCTGAATTGTTTTTGCCTCAGGGTCTTCTGAAACAATTACTTTTAACCTGGCATAGTCTGCAATTGCTGATATCTCAGGTATTGTAGATATTCGTTCTTTTGGTTTTGGTTTAATTTCAGAGGTTTCCCTTGTTGGGTGTGAATTTCTTAAGTTCTGTCTTTCCCTTGCTGATAAACTGGGCTGGTTCTCTGTGTGATTTTTTCTGATATGAATAGCATGATTTGCTGCTGTCTTCTCATTTTTATTACTCTGTCTCTCAGTGGGACCATCACTCTGTTTTGAAGCCAGGCTATCTTCTGTTTCCATGTTTTTCCTTTTCATGCTCTCATCTGGAACGTTTACTGAACTTGATTCCACTGTTTTCCTTTTACTTTGATCCAACTCAAAGACTGCGTTTTTTATTTCATTGTATGACTCATTGCTGATAGCTGCATTGTTTGGTAATAATCCTGAAAGTTCCCTCCCCTTAAAAACATCATCTGAAATATCTCCAATATTTGCACTATTGTGTGGTTCACTATTTGTTTCTGCTGCCCCTTGCACTTGAAAGTAGTCTCCCTCTGTTGGTTTTATCTTTGATTCCTTTAGTGCTTTCACACTTCTATTAACTTTTTCAGGGTTTCCATTTTCAGCTTGAGTATTTTCACTGGTTGCATTCATTGTGTTCTGTTGATTGCTGATTTTTGGTGAATCGGACAGTTTTTTCACACTGGACATAGCAAAGTGCACTCCCAAATTGTCTTCCATACTGTCTTTCATCTGTATCTCACTGCTTGTTAGAGTGAGGTCTTTGGTTTTGTGTTCATTGCTTAAAGTTTCGTTATGACTAGATGATGCAACTTTATGTTTATGTTCATGAGCTTTACCTACATCAGAAGGGTCAATTGTGACATGATGTTTTCCCGTAATTTTTAGGCTGTCCTTGTCTGTTTCTGCTGTCACAACTCTGATGGCAATGCTGCCAATATGCAAATTATCATCCACTTGGTTATTTTCTCCAATGTGTGTCTGTTCTGGTGATACGTTTCTGTTGTCATTTGCAGTTATATGGTTAGAAGGACTGATTTTGGTGAATGGCTTTTGTGGTGTTGCATTATAGCTCTTTTCCTCCGGTAGGGGTGCACTCTTGCCATTTATGTTCCCGCTTTTGGATAGATTTATGACCGTTGTCATATCTTCTTTCACTGATGGCTGGACGTCAAGTTTTATCAGAGTTTCACCATCAGCTCTGTTTGAATCATTTGTGTAGCTTATTCCTGTGTTCACCTCTTTGGCCATGGTGTTCTCATTGATTTGTGCTTTTTGCCTTTTTAGTGGAGTTTCCTCTTCTGTATTATTTTTTACTTCACCGGTACATATGCTCTTTGCTGAGTTCTCTTTTGGCATTTTATTTGTGGATTCTTTGGTTTCTGTTTCTATTATGTCCTGGTTGTAGAGAAGGGGTTGCGTTTCAGCCAAAACTTTATTTTTAGTAGGTAGGTAGGTGACTGTGGAGGATGCACCTTTTTCAGCCAGTGGTTCTTGGAGTTGTGTTTCACTTTGGAGTCTTGCATTTATAAAACTCTCCCCCTTGAGATTTGCCTTTTTCACAGAGACATTCCCAGACACATAGTTTTGTCTTGTGTCTAGGGTAGAGGCTTCTTGCATGTTTTTGGTATGGTTATTCACAGAAAATTTTGTTTGATCTTCCTTCACTGTAGGATGAGTGTTTGGTACAACCGTGTCCTTTGTGTTTACTCTGCTATCTTCGTTTGAATATGTATTTCCTTTATTTACTTCTAGACCAGAGCTGGGATTGCATGTATCTAGCTCTGAATTACTGTACTCTTTCTCTTTTGCATCCAGTTGATCTTCAGCGCTGTTACCCCTCTGAACATTGATTACAGGTGGCTTTCTTTCTCGTACAGTTACCATTATTCCTGTGATCTGCAAACTGTCGTCATCCACAGGGGTCTCATTCTGACCAAAGACAAGATTTAGTGAAGGTGCTGACAACGCATGGACTGCTTCGTGTTTGCTCTCAGCATTTTCTGTCTTCATAGGTTTGGAGCTTATAGTTTTGACAAGAGAAATAGTTTGTGATGGATCCTCTTTCTTCTTGCTGAGATGGTCAGTGTTTACAGCAGGATTCTCTTTAAGTCCCTCTGTCTGTTTTCCAGAGTTCTCTCCTTGATTTGGTTCCTGTTTCCCTTGCTTGTTCTTGGGTGCCTGCTCCTTACTTTGCATTGGTGACTTAATTCCAGACTGAATCTCTTTCTTTTGATTTTCTACCAAACCCTCATCTGTGCTCATGGTATTACTTCCCGTGAGTTTTGCTTCTCTGGGTAGTTGTGACACTTTGTAATTGCTTATTGGTTCTTTAGGAACTTGTTTCTTTAAATGATCTACTAACTGACTGGTGGTTGCAGAAGACTTTACTGGTATTCTAGTAGAGCTAGGATGTGAAACAGACTTGACTGGTTCCATTAGTATTCCTGAAGGCTCCATCTGGTGCTTTGGTGTGTTATTACTGTATATTGTGCTTTCGTGCTTTTTAGACATTTCCTGGGAGGGTGGCCTCTGTCGTATATTAATACTCTGAGCATTTGATAATTGTTTGGTAGACGTTTTGGATATAAACCCATCTCTTATAGCAAAACCCTTTTCTTTAATTGCTGAAATCTCTTTTTCAGCATGAGCTTTTATCTTGGAAGTCAGAATCTCCTGCTTGGTCTGGGCTCTCTCTTTATGGGACAGTGCTCTGAGAGGGGTATAATGTGGATCTTTACCTACACTGTGCTCAATTGACTTGGGTTTTCTTTCAAGAAGGATTGGTTTAACCAAATCAGAATCTCGTTGCTGTGAAAAATCAGTGTGTTTCCTGTGAGGATCCTCATTTTCAACACAGTCATCCTTCACCTTATCAGTAACAGTGTTACTATTTTCGCTTTTATCTAAATTGCTAGGTATATAATCAGCACCGGATAATTTGAATTCTTTGGATGACTCACTGTAAACATAATGATTTTCTGTCACCTTAATAGATTTAAAGCTGCCTTCTTCTTCCTTTATTTCTGTGTTAGCTATTTCAAATCTGCTTGTAGGACTATGTTTGTCTTTTGATTTTTCGTTATTCATTGCCTCAGCTTTATTATTAAGTGATAAAGATGGTGTTTGATTGGAATCATTCGAAGCTGCAGCTGACAGTTTGTTTCTGTTTGTTGAAGCTGAATCAGTAAAACCACATTTCTCTCTAAAAAATGTATAGTCATCAGCCCCTCTGTTAGCTTGATCCTCACTTTGCCTGCTGACATCTACTGAGTCTTTCCTCTGTTGATGCATTTGTGTTGCCTGGTCCAGATCAGTGTACTCTTCATTTGCATTGATATTCACACTTAAAGGAACATCTTTCTCAATACCACCTTCTTTTGTATTTCTGACTTTGTCTTTCTGCTCTCCCCTCATTTTCTCCTTTATTTTAGCTAATTCTGCTTTAGCTTTGGCTAACTCTGTCTTGACTTGCTCAACTTTGTCTGGCTCACTTTTGAGCTGTTGTGCTGCTGTCAGTTTTGCTGCGAGTTTAGCTGACCTTTCCTGCATGTTGTCTGTTTTCGTTAGATCTACTTTTGCTAACTCCACCTTGGTGTGTTCCAACTTTGCCTGCTCTGCCTTTCTCTCTTCAACTTTTTCCTCTTTGGATTTACTTATCTGTGTTGTAGATTGCCCTGCTTTTACTTGACCTACTTGAACTGAATCTTCCTCAACTTGCTCTTGTCTAACATCCTCAACTTTAATATGGTCTGCTTTTACTTTTTGCACTTCAACTACCTTAATCTTGTCTTGTTCTACTTTAGCTTGTTGCTCTTGTATCTGCTCTAGTTTAGCTTGTTCAGCTTTTCTATGCTCTGCTTCGGCCTGTTCTGCTTCAACCTTTTCCATTCTGATTTGTTCAACCTCCATCTGCTCTCTTTCAACTTGTTCTGCTCTTACCTGTTCTTCTTCAAATTGCTCTGCTTTGATCCTTTCTCTTCTGTCCTGTTCAGTTTGAGATTGCTCTATCCTTGCCTTCTCAGCCTGCTCAGCTTTTGCCAGTTCAGTTTTTATGTGTTCTTCTTTTAGCTTCTCTGCTCCTGCTTTGACCTGCTCACCCTGCTTCTCTCTCATGTGCTTGACTCCTGCTCCCTCTGTAATATTTCTTAGCTCCTCTGTTACCTTCTGCACTCTAGTTTGCTCTGCCTTTGTCTGTTCCTCCGTGGCTTGCTCTGGTTGTTTTTCTCTGGACTGTTCTCTCTGCTCCTCTTTTGCCTTGTCTTCTTTTTTATGTTCTGCTTTGACTTTCTCTGAACCACTCTGCCCTGCTAAAATTAACCTAGCCGACACCGCTTTGGGCTGCTCCTCTTGAGCCCAGTGCTGAGCCTTTGCCAGGTCTGCTTGGGCGTGTTGTGCTTTTATATGTTCTGCCGTGGCCTGTTCAGCCTTGACCTCATCAAACTGTCTATGTTTTATCCGGTTTTCCATTGTGTGTGCAGATGCATTGTCAGTGTTAGATAATGAATCTTTCTGCATATTATGTTCAACCTGTAGTTTAGCTTGTGTGAGCATAGTTTTGTCTTTGTTTGAATAAAAGCTTTGTTGGTTTCTGTGTTCTTGATCAGTATATCTGCTATAATTCTGTGTCAAATAATTATGTTTCATTTCATTTTCCTTATTGTGTCCATAATACTTTTGAAATGCATGTTTGTCCTTAAATGCTTCAGGTTGCTGTTGTCCATAATAGGCTTGATTTTCTACAGGGTCATTACTAAAAGGAGCATATTGTGGACTGACCAACCCAGCCTTTTTATGAGAAGATGTCCCAACACCAAAACTCTCCCTCAACTCTATTTTCTCACATTCTTTATTTATACTTTTCTCCTGATTTTCTCCTCTGTATTTGTCTCTTGGTAAATTTATTTCCTCCTTTATCGCAGCTGCAGTCATCTCTTGTTTCCATGGAGAGGTAGCTGCTTTAAGACTGATATTTTCTATGTCTTGGCTGTTTGTCTGTCTCCACCTATCCTGTGTGGACACATTACTGTTTATATGTTTGTTGTCTTTAAGCTGCTGATATCTATCCAGCTTTGTGAATTCCCTTTCCACTGTTTCATTAAAATGTTGCTCAGTATTTGCCTTACTTATTAAACATTCTCTGCTTTGATTGCTGTCAGCATTTAGCCTTGGTGTTTCTGTAGATTTATGAGAAGGTTTAAGTCTGTATAGATCTCCTACATTATCTATTATTCCTTGCTTATAGGGAGTAAATGACGCTATGTTTTCATGGAGATTCTGTCCATTAGCCAGTTGATTGCTAGTGGAATTTTCAGGTATGAAGCCAGTGAACCCAGAGTGATGAACCATCTCCCCATCACTTGAAGTGCATTCTGAAGGTTGAGAATTTAGTGTTCTAAGTGACAATCCAGGGCTATGATACTGGTTTACATATTGATGTGAGGCAGCATTCATCCTGCTGGATTCTTCTAATTGGGGAAATTGAATGTCTGGATCTGGAAAATCAGGGATATCTATCACAGTGTCTCTAGGGTCCTGGATAGAGGGTTTGTTTTTCTCCAGTGTCTCCAAGCCTTTAAATTTGGTGGGACTGTAGGTGCTTTTTACTCTTTTCCTGTTGTCTTTGAGATTAAAGAGTAGGCTTGTGGATCTGGATTTGTAGCTGGACAGCCTAACATCAGGAGTGGCTCCCCTGCTTTCAGCTCGCACTGGAGGATGTTCTACAGGTTGAGAGGAAATAGCATACTGCTGGACATCTGATGTCTCTGCTTCTTGATGTGCATGGACTAAAGGTGTGAGCAACTGGCTGATGTTGAAGGGAGTTGTGCTTGCATTACTGCTGACAGTAATTGGCGACACTGTTTTTGCATTGTTGCCAAAGGGGATTAAATTTTCATTGCTACAAAGTACGCCTTGATTTGTCATCCCAGTTGCAATGTTTTGCTCTGTCATCATTTTGATTTTTTGCTGGAGGGCTTTGACAGAGCTGATGGTGTCCTGGACACGACGAGACATCTCGATGGTAGGTGATGCAGTTGATGGGCGTTGGGATGGGAGCCTGTTAGTTCCCAGGCTCTGTGTCCGCTTCCTGTGGGGGTAATTACCTGCCAACTCTGACTCACACCGTTTCTCCACAGACAAAGATTTCTGCAGCATTGTGGATGTTGAGGTGGAGCGTGGCAGAGTAGAGGGAACCACTGGTGCTAAGTTATTCCTCGGGTGTCTGATACCCCTCTCTTCAAACCTATAAGAACCCTGTGGTTGGGCCTCCAGTGAAAGATCCTTATACATTGGTGTCTCATACCATTTAGGGAACTGTGAACATTGCATAAACCCTGAGACTTCCCCTTGTTGGAAGGGAAACCTGTTATGGTCCCTCCATACCTTAAAGGGACTAAACTCGCTGTGTATAAAGAAGTTAGAGTTACAATTGACCTGTGCAGACATGCTGTGTTTACTGTGGGAAGATCTCATAAAAGCGGACGCAGAATTCATGTGAGCCAATGCTGCTACTTCAGAGGAGTAGAAGTTGGTGTCACGGGATGAGTACGGGCCAGCTGAAGGGAAATAACCACTGTTAAAGTTTTGCTGATAGGTTGTAGAGAATTCAGAAAGTTCTCTTTGGATGCTCATCAGAGCTGATTTGTCCCAGCTTGTCTCATCATTCCACTCTTTAGTGAGTTTTCCATCCACCCCTACTGCATCCCTTTGTCCCTCAGAGTTAAAAGCTCTAATGAGAGAGGAAACTCTGGAGCGGCTTCTGCGTTGCTGTGAACTCAACTCTGTGGCTCCATTGCTGAAGAAGGACAGCTGTTCTTCCCTCAGAGATTCCTCCTGTTGAGAGGTTTCCACAAAGGAGTGTTGGAATGTGGCAGAAACTCTCCCCTGTGTCCTTTCCCCATAAACTTCCCACTGTGGGTCTTTGTGGATCTCAGCCCCATACATTCCTCCATGGATCCAGTCCTGTCCATACTGCTGCACCCTGAGGCTGAAGCTCTCATGTGTAGCTCTCTTAAGTTTCTCCCTCTCTATGTCCTCTCTGCCCTGGTCACTCTGGCTAAATGCAAGCTGCCTGTCTCTCTGGATGCAGGGTGAAGATGAACAGAGGTCTGAGTCATTATAAACAGCCTCATCTCCAATGCAAAGACTCCTGAATGCTCGATCTGTCAGATTGCTGACCTCACGGTCAGTCTCATCCAGAAACGACCCACCACTGGAGGTGTCACTGTAGCCTCCATCACTGTGCTTTCGATGCCCACCACTCTTTCGGCCTGAGCGGCGCTTCTCAGCTGAGGTCATGATGCAGGCTCACTAAGAAAGAGCTCTGTTCTCAATTGTTGAGTCATTCATGCAAACACAGACCTCAAAATGATACCCTCTGCCTGCTACTGGAGCTACAGGACCCAGAGTTTTTGACCTCCAGTCAGGAGTTTGAACAGCCAGTAGCTTCTAAGACATTGTGCCTTTAAGCTGGCCTCTGTCCAAAGAAATCCTGGAATTTGTTGTTTTCCTACAGGAAAAAAGAAAAGAAAATTAATCTGGACCTTACTGGCACCTATATAACCTTAAAACTGGAACTCATTTGTTGTGGTGCTTGATTGATATGAAACTTTTTTCCTTTGCACTAAGCAGCAATGTACTGTATGTGTATCTGAAAACAGCCCTGTAAATCCTTCTACTCAATCACTGTGACCTTCAGAGACATGTTGTGAATAAAACTACACTGTTGCTAGGCCTCACGTGAGTTATTTTGGGACAGCGGGACGCATCCATACAAATTTAGATAACCACACACACCTACACACACACACACACACACACACACACACCCACAGACACACACATTGTGATTGTTTTGGGATAAAAAATAGATACTGACATTGCCATAACCAGAGGTTGAAACTAACTAAAACATAATGTCACATTATTATGTTAAAAGGTTAGACAAGTTAGACAGACAGGCTAGGCTTTCATATAGCTGTTTCTCTTTGAGTGATGAGTGAAAAAGTTGGGTTTGAACTACTCAACTGTAACATTATAAACTAATCTTGTAGTAAAACCCCTTTGGTTTTACGACACGGATTAAAATGTCCTTAAGTAGAAATGCTGCTAAATTGAGATTTCCAGAGATAAAATTAGAAAGTTTATTGCTGGTGCAAGTGAATAATCTGTAATGTGATATTTAAGTAATTAAAAACAACTGTATTTAAAGTCGACTACTTCTAAAACAGTACTACTAAAAACATTTACAAAATAAAAAGGGTATAAAGAATAAACCAATTAGACGGGAGTTAGGTAGGTTAGTGGCACATTCTGTGTAAATATTTTTTCATAAATAAAATTAGTGTTTTCTGACCTGTGTATCTGAAATAGTAAAGGCCATGGATGGGTGCTGTGAAATATTTCTATCTGTTGACACAGTTACTTTTGCTACCCATGTCTCCCTCACTCATCTCCAGTATGCTGCCTGTCATGCATTGCTTATGAAGGGCCTTCAAAACTGTGCATGTAATAAAATGGCTATAAAATGTAATATATGATATAATGCAAACATAATGAAACATCAAGCCTACTGGTTAAAAATAATGCAGTTCAGTAATAAAGCAATTTGTTTCTTCCTTTGCTGTACTGTGTTTTTTAAATAAAATGTTTGGAAACTTAGATGCAATAAGTTGACGTCATGGGTATGCTCTGGTTAAATTTACTGCAGCTGCGAGGCAGCCGTCACGTTGCTCAGAATATCCAGTAGTTCATTAATATCTTCTGAGCTGGAGGCCATCCATCTCATACGTATCTACAGATCAGCTACAAACACTGCTGTACTGACTGAGCCGACTAAGTTAGTGTAAAAAAAAAGTGGTGTAGAAATTAAGGAAAGTTTAAAATGGCAATGCAACACCTTTCTTGGTGAGGGCACATCTTTTATAGTTACACTCACTTTAAACATCACATTTAATTTGCATTACACTCTGTCTCTACCCAAACAACATGTTCTGTTCAGCAGAGAAAGAAGAATCTACGTGCATCAGAAAGAAGCATTTAAATGTGTGCACAGTTAGGGGAACTCTCCCTAATTAGATTTTTTTTGCAGCCGTTATCTAATGTCAAACTGTCAGTGTGATTTCTGTTCATTCTTGCATGTGACAGGTTTATTTTTGTCCAGAGAGGCTTCCAAATATAAAACATGACACCAAAGAGGCCTTGTTTTCAGAAGGGGCTGTGGTCCAATCGAAGACTGAACAGCAGCAAATCTGTCAATTCTGAGAGCAGAAGGGATGTGACTAAATGTTTATAAATGTCAGAACTGTCAGTAGAATAAAATAAAATTCTGTCAGTCAATAGCTTTAGTGAATGAATGTGTGTTTTCTTTTGGATATTAAAGCAGGTAATTTTTGTCACACGTCTTCATGTATTTATCCGCATGAAAATACACACTAAAAATGAAACTCATTGGAAAATGAGATTGCATGCATGTCTGGAAGGTTAAGTATATCTCTTGTTTTCACTTTTCTTTTTACACAGGGTTTTTATACATTATTTTTGTCCCTCTTTCAGCATGAACATGAATGTAGAGTGAGCTTGTGTCTTACCTTCCAGTTTTATAATCCATAATTTGGGCCTTATCGTAAACTCCTCACTCCGTCTCCCCAAAAAGGCCTTGCTGATCTGATCCTGCCCTGTCACCTCACAAGACCCTCTCTGGCAGCTTTGCTTCTTTCTGTTGACAACAATCCAAAGCAAATTTCTATATAGTCCACAGTTACTTTGAGCATCTGACCAGAGGCAGGCAGTGGGACTTGGGGCTGGAAACCGGACAGAAATAGAGGAGTTGTCCCAGAGAGAGGGTCCACCATTAGGGACAGAATGAAGGCTTGAGCTAGCATGCAGATCTGCGAGATCCTTTGGTGTCGAGTGTCATACGGATGAAACAAACAGCCTCTCAACTATTTATAAATCTGGACAGCTAAACTGTTGGCCTAGAGCTAACTCACTAACTGGCAAAGTGTTACAACTAACTGATGAGGGTGTGGGGTCTAAACAAGGGGGAAAAAAATAATTTCCTGAAGAAGTGTTATTATTGTGGGTGTTGGGTGGGTTGGAGGGTGAGGGGGTGGGACTGTAGTTTGGGTACTCTTCTGAGAGACATAAATAACTCAGTTGGCTAACACTGGCGTGCCAGCGTCTTCGCTGAACAGGACTGACAAGCACTATATGTAGTGTCAACAAGTGGCTCTTAGTCACCACCTACCTGCTATCATCACCATAGACTTGAATGGCACTTTCTCTTGACTATGAGGACACATAACAGATTTTTTTTAGCAGATTTGTCACATTTTGTCATTCATTTCCTTTCAGAAGGTTTTTCATTGAATGCCACATATCTGAGGGTTATTTCAACATGCATTTTACACTCACTTATTACAGCACTATGGCAGTCTAATCTCCCTGGCTACAGCCTCACCCAACCCCCAGCAGAAAAGGCCATAAGGCAGAGGAAGGGGAGGAACTGTACCTCCCCTTTTCACCCCCTCTCTCCCTCTCCCTCCGCAGCCCGATGCTATAATAGGAGATTGCTGTAGCAGATAGTTTCCTGGGATTCTTGGCGGGTGCAGGGCAAGCCTGGCAGGATGATGGACACACACACATGGGCCATAATGGAGACGCACTCCTCCACATATGCACACACACACACACACACACACACAGATGGTTTTGCATACAGCTCACTCAACTTTGGGAAAGGCTGAGGTAATCCCTTTTTAACTAATCTCTTTCCTCCCCTCTAAACAACCACCTCCACCCACACACCCTTCTCATCCACCACTTTTCTCTCCATGCTGGCCACTATTTGCAACTCACTGCTTTATCAGCTTGTTTTGCTACTTGAGCCTTCAATACTCAGCACCTCAGTAAAAATGTGTTTTGATTGATAAAGTACTTCGTTCTCCAAAATGCTCAATTTCCCCACTGTAGTTTGAAATGTAGCCTGCTGCCTGGAGTCTGGACATGTTTCTTGCTCACTAAATCCCTCTAGTGGACAAATTAAGAACAGAGGACCAATTCCACAGTCTCTACCTGGTCTTTACTGTTATTTTTACTTCTCTGATACATATCTTGTGAGTGTTTGCACAGCCCAACTCTCAAACTTTGCTACAACAACATAGTTGTGTTGTGAAGCTACTGAGGACTGTAAGCATTGATCACAAATGCTGAGGATGCTCTTCCCTGTGCTGAGTAAGGAGGAGTGGAGCTGTGGTTATGTGGCAGACAGCAGACAGGCACATTACTTGCTGCATTAAGATATGCTTTATCTCCATTCAGAGATTATCTTAATTGATTCTAATTGATTGGGTTATTGATCAGCTCTGCTTTTGAGATGATAATGTAGTAAGTTTTTTTTTGGCCCCTTGGTCGAGCGGCCCTGAATGCACTTTATGTCTGACTTTGGAAGCTGGGTTCTTGAATAGTAAAATCTAGGTGTTGCACCCGATGTCAAGCAAAAGAATAGTATGTATGTGCCAGTTTTTCTTGAGCATACTGTCTTTTTCTGCGTGCCTTATATTGTCTGTAGATGGGTGCATGTGCACAACGTCTCCCTGTTTCAGGACATATTTCCCCACTTCCCTGCAAAATATTTCATTACTGCAACAAAAGAAGCCCATTAACTGCACTGTAAGAACAGAGTTCAACTGCTGTCCCCCATATTCACCATGTTTGTCTGCTTTTCTGGCCACTCTCCAGCTAATTTGATGTAACAATGCTCCACAAAACCGCTTCAGGACTTTTTTTAGGTGACAGAAAATTATCAATGATGCCACATGCACAGCTGAATGTCAACACCAACTTGACTTGTTTATCAAATATTAAAGCAGTGAATTATGGGCACCATGCAGAACTTAATGATGATCGGAGTCATTATAACTTCAGCATCCTTTGTTTTGGCTAATGATTAAATTCCACAACTACTGTATTCAATTTTGGAGAGATTGAATGTGTTTTTCACGTCTTTTGTATGAGTTGGCTGGATTCTGTCGTCCACATTGGTACATTTTTGGAAAAGGAGCTGATTTGGATATTGTGTTATCATTAGCTGCCATGTCAGGGGGCTTAACATCTTTGCTCTGGAGCGCTCTCATGCACTTAAAGGAAAATCATTATATTAGGGCATGATGTTTTTGCTAATATTATTTGGGGCATGAATCAATACAGTACCTGCTATAGAACCTACAATATTATACAAAATAAATAAAAATAGGCCAAAATAGGTTCTGTTTTTCAAACTTTATTTTCACTGCATTTTGACATATGTCTCAACAGTGCTAATTCATTTGTACGGCTGGTGTGTTTTTTGTCAGGATCTATGGTGTTCCAAAAAAAATTAAAATACCATCTAATATTAAAAAGTGTTACTGTCACAAGATGGTGACTCACAGTAAGTGAAAGCGTCACTTTATTGGAATATTTGTAGGGTATTTACAACATGCACACATACGGGTGTAAAAACAGAGGATGTGAGTGCTCTGTACTCTGTGTACAACCTGGCACGACTTCTGACATTATCTCCCTCTTCTGTGTCATCAGGGTGTCGCCTCATCAATTATTGAACCAGTACTTCATGGTAATACATAATTTCTTATCAATTATTCATGATAATGTGTGTGCAGTTTACTTAATTGTGTTATTGACTATCAAAAGTAATTTCCAGAAAATCCTCAAGGACGCAAATTGAATCAGTCCAACTACTGGTAGTGTGCTTGCGGTTAAGTATTCTCAATCTGATCAGCTGATCCTTTATTCAAGAGTCATTCTAGTGAGGAAAGATATTTAGGAATAATAAATCAATGCATATATTGCCTGTGATGAACTACTGTGTGAAGAGCCCTGAGGTGATGAGAGATGATACTTCTTAAAATGTAAATTCAACATTAATAAATAGCATATATCATGTTTAATGGGGTTTATTAAAAAATGCTTAGAGAGGAAGTGAAAGAGGAAGATGGTGAGCGTTCCTAAAAGTAAATAAATAATAAGAGCCACGATCGCTCTCCTCTCCCGGCTTTAAGGGAAACTGATAAATAATGTATCAGAACAGATGGCTGGAGCGAGAGGCAACAGGAGAGGAACATGAACGACTACATCTTTAATTGTTTTAAAAAACATGTCACAACAGGACTGGTGTGTTCCCTGTCTGCTGAGGCTACAGATGTGCTAACAGAGCGGAAGGGACAGCCACCACTCTGTCCCTGGGTCTGCTTCAGCCAGTCTGGGGTTCATACATGAACATACTGTATTCTGGCACACGTACATATTTACACTGAAAATGGCTGATTAATATTAAAGTGCACTATCACTTTAAAATCAAAAGAATGAGAGATTGTTTGAGCCCATTACTAACCTGACAGCGTAAATGTTATATTGCCAAAATCCTCACTGTCCTGCCATCAGTTCTACACAGTTTACATGCATTAACATTCACAATGTACGCATCGGCCCTCTTTATGAAAACAAGAGGAACTGTTTCAGGATAACTTAAATTCACATTATCAAATAGGTCTTTGTTGCACACATGTTGAATCTATGTTAGTCCATCAAATAGAGTCCAAGAGTGCATGAAGACAGATATAGATCCAAAACCACACTTGTGCTTCTATAGGGATAACAAAGCCCCAAATATTCAGCATTTCTCACAAACAATAATAATAATTTACTGTCAAATAAATATTTTAATGTTTGCATCCATACATTGTGATATCAGTAAAGTCTTTCCCAGGCATTTTCTGGAGTCACTCAGTAGTTGTGCTTAGTTGCTCATAAGATGAGCAGAGGAGTAATAACAGGCACGATCACACAGAGTATCTGTACATCCATGTTTATGTCCTACGCCTCATTTCTTCTCCAGTGGTTCCTTGGAACAGTGAGGGTGTTTGTCAGGACTGCTGCCCAGGACTGGGACCTTGGTGGCCGGGCCGGGACTGGAACTGTCTCCTCCTCTTCCCACCTCGATGGCAGGACCCACAGCGGACCTCCCCACCCCAGCTGAGCTCACGCCAACTCCAGGCAGGACTCCCACGCCGGTGCCGGGCCCAGTCGCCGCACCGAGCAGGTTGGCAGACTGCAGCACGGCCTCTGAGTGCTCACGGGCCTTCATGCGCAGGGCGGCCACGCTGGCTGTGCGGTTGCCCTGACAACCGTAAGGTGGCAGGAAGGACAAGCCCATGGGGTCGGAAACACAGCAGGAGCACAAACCATTACCTGAAAAATAACAAAACAGGGAAAGCGGTGAGACTACAGAAGACCAGATTTTCATCATCATCATCATCATTAACATCTGTATTTGCCAATTCTTGAGAATCTTATTTACCTTTCAGTGTGGCGACCTGTGAGAGGGCTTGGGCATAGGTTGCAGAGTTGAGGAGTGTGCCTGGTATACAAGATGGGAAGAACGGACCACTTGGACCCACTGTCCTGTTGATACTGGAGAAAACAGACAAACTATATCCAATTATCTAGTGAAAGGTTTAAACTGACTCATTCTATAAATAATAATAATTTCTAGAAATATCTGCAACTTTCGCTCTAACTACACAGCAATGCAGAACTGGATTTCTCTGCTGCTTTTATTGTTTCATAGTCAATTTAAGTGGAAGAGTTTTTTAAGGACACATTTGAATCTAGATGGCTGTCAGAGGTTTGTGGTGGCAGTTATTGATGGAAAGTATATTGCTTCTTATTTCTTTACATCACCCAGATCTACCAGTCTGCAAAGTCTGGACCAGCAACCTTTCTGTCACACATTTCTCGTACCAATAGGATTACAACAACAACAATCATCATGTCTTTTCCAACCTCTGCTGCATCTCCAGAGGTTCTTTCTGTTTTCTGCTGTGGTCCACTGGGGATTGAGAGTTGATGTTGCGAGATGGAGGAGTGCCCTCACTCATCTGCTCTTTCCCTCCTTCAGGGTCTGCGCTCCCTCGCTCCGTCTTCCTCCACTTTGCTCTGCGGTTCTGAAACCAAACCTGCATTTTAAAAAAAAGAAAGAAAGGAAAGAGAAAAGCAAAACAATTAAATGAAATCACTAATTAAACTAGAATATCGCTGCATTTCCTGACACACCGGCATCCATTTATTTTATTCACTGAACGCCGATTTATATCTGTGCCAATTTTGTCTCACCAAGCTCTTAATTTCTCTTATTCTTTTAGCATATCACAGACAAACAAATGTAAACTTGAAACACTCATATTATGTTTTTATAATATATCTTGTTAACTGGTCCAGCAAAGTTTAAACAAATGCTCCTTTTTGCTTTGTTTTGTGTTGAACTTTAAGAGATGTTTGAATGTGTCACACCAGCACTCCAGATTCCCACAGTCCCAGACTTATCCCAAAAACTTCACCAGCGGCACAGATGAGAACATATAGCCAAGTTCTGGTGTCTTAATCGAATGAAGGTCACTGCCTATAACAACATTTAATTGAGCAATTTTTCATTATCATATTTTAATGACTTCCCACTGACAGTTGTGCTGCCAGAGAGAGAGGCAGCTATGATGAAGTCGTTTATTTCCCTATTTAGTGATTGTTTGACAACATCAGATTCGATTAGGACTTGGTTCTAGCAGGCATTAATCATGATGTGTGAATGGAGGTTAGAGTCGGTGAGCATGTGCTCTGCATCTCTCCTATTGTACCAGAGGTATAAATGATGTCAACAGCCAAACAAAACACATGCATTCATTGGGCATAAAGAAAGGACAACATTTTGGTGGCAGGACAACAATACAACCAATGGACTTATCTCACCCTTGCACCTTCCAGCTAGAAGTCGCGCCCCCCCACACACATACCCTCTCTGAATGGGCTATAATTGCTCCATTAATCTCAATTTGCGGCGTGCTCTTAATGCGGGGGAGGCCCATTGACACTTTACAAAAAGGGGGGCAACAACACTACAACAGAAAGGAAATTTATTTTCTAATAATAATGTAAGTTTAATATCCCTGCATACTGCGGTGGATTCATGTTCAGATTTAATAATAGGAATGTGGTAATCGGATTAGGAGAGGAATAATTTGTTTACAATCCCTAATTTACAGCGCTGGATTCCATTATCATCCCCGCCATTGGGTTTAAGCGATAGTAAGATGACCCTGGGGAACAAAAGGCAAACTATTATATTTCCGACAATTAGATCTGCGTGCACAACAAAACCCAAAAGCAAATCTGGAATGCAGGAAATTACATACAGGACACATAACTTAATTACATCTGGCCAAGTTTATAACGGCGCATATGTGCAGGGCAGGAGCGGAATATAAATTGCCAAATTTAAGGTGCGGGTGTGTGTGTGTGTGTGTGTGTGTGTGTGTGTG
>JAPMOB010214730.1:0-19087 GCA_029875015.1 Lepomis gibbosus
CTGCTCTGAGCGGAGAGAGAAAAGACTGGGGAGTCAGCAGAGCCTGGGAGAGGGACTACCTGGCCAATGTAAGAATCACACGTGAACAAATACAAAACACAAAGTGGAGTCTGGGTACTCTTGAGTTCCTACAACATGTATGGTCTATATTGACTATAATCTAGCACACATCATGTTAAAATAGTCAATGAAGTCCTTCATTAATTCTGATATTTGCTTTACATAAAAGAAATCCAGAGAAATGTGACATTTCTTGTCTTTTAGGGCTGTAACAATGATTAGTTTCATTATCGATAAACCTCGACATTATTTTCTTAATTAATTGATTAAGAGTTGGTTTATAAGCCCATCACAGATTCCTAAAGCCCAAGTTAACATATTCAAAACAGCTTGTTATTTCTGAGCAACAGTCCTAACCCCTAAGGTGGTAATAAGAAAATCAGCAAATAGTTTGTAATTTAGAAGCTGGAACCAGTAAATTTTGACATTTTTGCTTTCAATTAACAATTAAACAATGACATAAAGATATTGTTCCACAAGGAAAAGTAATGCAACTCATGTAAAGTGTATCAGGTTTGGCTTTAAAATGAACAATTACAACAAATGTAAACAATCAAATGTATAAAACAGATTTGATGCTTTTGATTGTATCCCATGGCCTTCTTAATCAAGTATCATCACGTGACTTAAAACAGGGACATGGGTTTCAGTCGCCTCAATCTCCCATGTGACCCCCCTTCTCCCATGACCTCCATTGGTTCCCTGTAGTAACTTGCATCAGATTTAAGACAATCTGATTTGTGCAATGTTAGCTGGATTCGACTCCATCCTCCCGCAAAAGCTTTTCTCCACTTGCTTTTACCAAGATTTTAGTGCAAACAATCTGGATTCACAGTGACGATCGTGAATGAGAGAAAATGTATATCATGTACATATCGTATTGACTGTAGTGAGAGATGGGAAAACAAAAAAGGCAAAACAATGGAAGGTGAAAAGCCTGATTTGTAACCCATTAGAATAATGGATGAACTTAAAATGTACCTGTTTTTATTTTCTATTTTCTATTAACCTATGTTTTTTTATATTTTATGTAAAGCACTTTGAATTCCCTTGTTGTGGAAATGTGCTATACAAAAAGGATAAGCTGTAAATAATGGATGGATGGAGTGAGGTGAAGCAACTTTTTTACTTACTATAACTACTATTCAATACACCTAGGGTTTCATTTATACTGGTTGTGGAAATTTCTATTGCTGTGACGCTTGGGCAACAAAAAAAAAAGTGAAGAAACATACAGTGCAACCACTTTGGAGTTTAACCTTCTATTTTAAATATTTTTTGGTTCTCTGTTTCGCAGAAAACAAGGCTTGAATGACCTGCAGTGTATAGGATCAAAATCATCTGTTGTTGTTTATGTATGTGGTGCATGTGACGAGCCTCGCAGTAAAGCACATGACTAAAGGAGGATGGTGCTTGTGAACACAGCCCTTCCTTAATGAATCCCACAGTCGGCTCATTTACTAGCTAATCTGAGGTTGTTTGGTGGCCGGAGGCTTGAAAAATGCCTTCAGGGAGCGAGAGCATGACTGCCGCAGAGCTCTAAGTCACTCCCCTCATTAGTCTGTGAGATGGCCTGTGACTTGCTGCCCTCCTTCAGGGCTCCAGCTTCACGTGATTGTTGTTAATTCCACAAAGACCTATAGATAAGTGCATGTAATGCGGCATGCAGTCAGTGTGAGTCATGATTTGTTTGTTGCTGTCGTTTATTTTAGCTCAAGTGTCTACAGAAATGAGAAAAGGTGGAAAATGAAAAGTTAGACCAATTTGTGTTAGGTCACGTATTCTCAGAAACCTTCAGCAGGATCACAAGATTCAACAAGTTTACCTTGTTATTTCAAATTCAATTTCTCTTAAATATTTGAGCATCTGTGAGTGTGAATTAGTCCATCTGCAAAACGGTGAATACATTTATCTCACTTTTTGTTTGATCATAAATTGATGAATTCCGATAAAATTGCTTCTAGTCTAGTAGACCCGTATGATGAAATTATTTTATCCCCTTCATGTTAATGGGGAGCTAACAGAAAGAGACTTTTTTCGACGTAAGCATCCAGTGAGCATCATTTAAAGGATCGGATGGGCCATCTTTGAACTGTTCTTCGTAATACGTCCAAATGTGGTGTGAACAACTTTCTCTCTCTGGTCAAGACTCTCAAGGGGTTTGATCCCATTTAGCCAAAAGAGTATTCAATGAGGTCATTCATTGATGTTGGGCGGTAAGTCCTGGCTTTGTCCATTTCATCCCAAGGGTGCTGGATGAGGTTGAGGTCAGGGCTTTGGGCAGGCTAGTCAAGTTCTTCTTCTACACCAAACTCTGAAAACCATTTTTCTATGGCACTGAATCTTTTTCAAATGAAGGACCCCTAAACTGAAACAAATTAGACCACGGACCCCCATTTGGTAAGGTTTTTTCCCAGGATCACCCATCTGATAGGATTTTGGCTTTTAGCAACCAGCTCTCTCTCCCAGCTCCACACATATGGATGCCTGGTCAAGACTTGCTAGGGTCAATTTGTAACTGATGGGGATCCCCATAGTGTCATAGTTCAACACACAGGGGGAAGCCCTGGTGCATCACTTTTGTGGTTAAGATATATATGATATTTAAAAAAAAGGCTCAGTAAGAAGGTGATTGGAGTGGACAGAGGGCAAGAAACTGGACTTTCAGCCAGGAGGCTGGTGTTTGTTTCCTGTGGGAAACAAAGTCAACATTAAATGTTTTTATTATATTTATTATATATTTATTTTATTAAGTTATAAATTACTTACGTTGCGGATGTAACGTTACTTAACATACGTAAGTTAACTGATGTATCTAATGTAGTTATTTTAACCCAATCCATGATCTTTTCTTGCCTAAACCTAACAAAACTGTGACGTTTGAATACTTAAACAACGTGCCTTTCAAAATGGTGACGTTTAGCAACTTTAACAAGAACTTTCATTTTGAAAGTGTAACTGGATGTTGCATATTTGTTGTTGCTTATAAGCCCTAAATGTTGAAAAACGAGGCAGAAGGGGAATGCGAACGTGTTGCTTTTCGATGTGTCATTATACGAAAGTATATGAAACCCATGACCAAAATAATCACATGTTCTGTCATTGTGTTACTTAAAGATGGATCTATAGTGAAAATGCTGGGGACCACCTTAAAGACCCCCGGGGGTTTCCAGACCCCACTTTATCCTAGTGAAACTACAAACTGTGGTTCCCAAAAGTGTTGCCACAAATTTGGAATCACACTAAAATATCATTATCTGCTGTAGCATTAAGATTCAGCCCCAGACCAAAGTGTGGACTGGGGAGTCCACATGCTATTGACCCCCACGCTTTAGTTTTTCAGTATGAATGAACTCGTCAGCAATTCACCCAATGCACGTTTAGCGAAAGCAAAATAGCTCCTAGGAGAAATGGTCACATAAAAGAAAACACTTTATTAAGATGGCTCCACTCTATCGGAGAGAGACATGCTTTTAGATTTATTTCTTAGTGGCCCCCGAATGTATTTCTCATCAGGCAGTTTAACTCCAGTATAAGCCACCCGGCTCCCTCTCTAACGGCACGTCTAACACCGTGTCTGGTAACAGCAGCCTGAGGCCCCGAGCTTTGATCTGCTACTTATGGAATTAAAGTGATAAAAAGGCTTGAAAGAGGCTGAGGGAGGTCACCCAGAGTTGCACGACTAATGGCGAGATACATTCATTCCTTTATATACCGTCTTTACTGTAGCTGGTGGCATCAGCTGGCTTTTTGTAATAATAATACAGGTCTTTCATTTCTGCAGGTGCGAGACTGCCCTCAGACCAGCTCCAGCTTCATCCGTGTTTCCAAGGAGCTGAGGAACAAAGACGAGTACGGTCAGGTCCTCTTCTCTGGCTTCTGTAGGAAGGTACAGTATGTGGGAAAAGAACATGTTGAAATGAAAATGATCTGTTTTGTACAAGGAGTTTCTTTCTTTTGTTGCTTCCTTCTCGCTCTGGGATGTTTTTCTCACTTGCTGTGTTCGCCGTTCCACCCCCTCGCGCTGTCTCTCTGTTGTAATCAGCTTGTCTTTCAAGATTTCATGTTCCAACCGTGAAAAACAACCCTCTGAGACAGGAAAATAATGCAATGAGATAAAACATAATCAGAGGATTAATCATGAAAGGAACTATGAATTCACTAATATAAATTTCTTAACCTTTAAGATTTCCTTTTATTTAAAAGTCTGCCTGTTTTGAATCAACTGAATGGAGTCGGCTGAAGCCCTGCTTATCATTTTAACTCATGCTGAACTTGTTCTTATCATCTCTTTGTGGATAATAGTGGCCATATTTTCTCTATCAGGGATTGTAGAGAGGGAGGACACCTACGAAATTCTGGATAAAGCTTTAGCCAAAGAATATCTGATATGTCAGCTTTGATAAAGTAAAAAACAACCTTGAACAGTGACAAACCCACCAGAGCCCTTGTCTTTTTGTCTGAATTTGCCTATTTTGTTTTGTTTTGTGTGTGTTGCAGCTCCACTAGGAAAACCTGTTTTTGAACTGAGAGTTGTGATAACCCAAAATATCCTACAGGCTGCATGAAAAAGGCTCTTATTATGTAAAAAATGCAGAGCTTTATCCCTTTCTTCCCCTCTCTTTCCCTCCTCTTCACTCTCAGGTGAATAGATTCAACAAAAGCACAGACCGAGCCCTCCTCGTCACAGACAAGTACGTCTACAAATTGGAGCCAAAGAAACAGAACAAGGTTTTGAAGAAGCTTCCTTTAGACGCTGTAAGTACTCACATGAGAGATCACACATTCACGCACAGACACACTACCAGGCTCCCACCTTACCTTTAATCTAGTACGCCGGGCGAGGTCATTGCAGTGGAGGAATAGGTGCCCCAAATGCATTGGTATGGGACTTTCTTGTGAGGCAACAGAGGCATTAAGCTACATTAGGTTTCTTTAGGGTTTTTGATAAAAGTGATAAAAGTAAAATAAATATAAAATAATGCCAGGTTTAGTTAGTGGGGGTTGCAGGGCTGAAACCTTCTGCAACTACAACGCTTCATTCATAAAACAAGGAAGAACTCCTGCACTGATATAAGGATGAGGGTTGGACATTTCTTGTTGTTTATTAATGTTGAAAGCAAAGCAAAACTTCGTGACTCATTTTAAAAAAAACAGTGAGTCAAAGAAAGCGAGACAGAGCAGTGGATGAAAGAGCTAGACAGTTTGAGAGTAATAAAACCTTATTTTCTCATAGTTTCATGGCGGACACACACATATAGCTTAAATAAATAAATCATATAATCATTTACTGTGGAGACATGCCATGTTTTCAGTCTGTTTTTCCACCTCTACATTTTGTTTCATTAATTCATCAACTACAACTCAAAACCCAAGTTTTGCAACAGAGAATACATAGAACAAAATAATCACTCATTCATGTGCAAAAATTGCAAGTCACAAGCTTTTAACACATCACGTCTGAAATGCCAAATCTTCACAAATGCAGTGGAAACAAACAGGAAAATGCAAAAGGAATGTTTAGTTCCTGAGTTTAGATCCTCTGTTTCCACAGATCCTGGAACTGTTTGGTTGAAAAAAGTGCTAATTGCCTCCAATTTGTGACGTAAGCTTTCTATTAAGAACGTAAAGTCTCTAACTCTAACAGTTTTTCTCTGATTTGACAAGGCTTCTTCCAAGTTCTCTGGCAAAACTTGATTAATGTGCAACATTCTGGTTTATTCTTCATTAATATTGCAATTTTTAAGGTTTTAAATTCACTACAGCTCTCAATATTATCAGTACTTATTATTATTACTACTATTTATTCTTCACACTTGTCATATCCTGTAGATACTAATGTGCATAAGTCTATACACTTCTATTTTATTTTTATATTTTTTTTATATTTCTGCTTTTTTTTCTATTTCTTTTATTTCTATTGTATTTCTTTACGGCCTTTCTGTGTGGAGTTTGCATGTTCTCCCCGTGTCTGCGTGGGTTCTCTCCGGGTGCTCCGGCTTCCTCCCACCAATTAAAGACATGCAGGCTAGGTTAATTGGTGTCTCTAAATTGTCCATAGGTGTGAGTGTGAGCGTGAGTGGTTGTTTGTCTTTGTGTGGCCCTGCGTTGGACTGGCGACCTGTCCAGGGCCGCCTTTCGCCCGATGCCAGCTGGGACAGGCTCCAGCCCCCCCGCGACCCTGTGTGCAGGATAAGCGTTGACGATGGATGGCTGGATGGTATTTCTTTAATGCCTTGTTATGTGAGCAACTGTAACGAAACAAATGTCCCCTTGGGATCAACTAAGCACTAACTAAGTACTAACATGTTCTAATCTTGATATGTGTAATTGGTGGAGTGCCTCTTTAAAACCAAGACTTTACCCTAAAATAATTATATAATTAACGTCATATAATATCATATAATTAACGTTAAACTAAGACATAAAATAGGGCACAAACATGCTGTCAAAAACCAAGTGGCAGCTCCACTTTCTAATACTTACCAGCAATGTGGGTCAGACCCCTTGTACTTTATCCCAGCTGTCCTTTACTTCCTCCTCTCACCTGTACACATCCTCTGTTCACTACACACACACACACACACACACACACACACACACACACACACACACACACACACACACGCAGCACAGCACACCCTCCATCATGTTTGACCTCGGTCACCGCCATCCATCAATAAGTGAGGAAAATATAAGAGCAAAAACAGTGAGAGAACGGCGTCTCCTCTTTTTGCCTCAAAGGGCTGATGACCTGTTCTGGAGAGCAAAGACTGAGAGGGAGGGTGTGCTGGTCAGTCAGTCAGTGTGCGTTTTATGTGTGCGTGTGTTAGGTGTTGATGCCGGTGTGGGGACAGTAGATGACAGCTTTATTTAATCTGAAGCTTAAAGGGCCCTTAAAATAGCTTTGACATTGTGATTTTCTTCAACTTGTTCAATTTGTTTCTGAGTGAAACAGGATGTTGTGAAAGCCTGCAGACAGAGGGGACCTTGATTTAAGAGTTTAACAATAAGAAAGAGGCATTTTGACATAATCTTGACATTTGACTATTAACTAAGCTCTGTCAAATTACTGAGCTTTCTGTTTTTGCATGGCACATATTCAGTTTACAATAACAGTGACAGGCACAATAGTTACATACGTCTGGAACAGATTTTTTCTGTAGCTCTCTAGCTATAGCTTGCTCGCATTATCTATTTACCTGACATGAACACTGTGAAGTTGTGAGCCAAAAACTCTGACTATAGCTGGCATTGAAATGTTTCTGGCTGATTTGCTGTAAAATGCAAATCCTATAGGAATACGCAAAAAAATATATATATGATCACAATATTATGCTAAAAGACTGTGGCTAAGTCCTTAGCAGCAGATATGACATTAAAGAAACAGCATTGTTTGTGTGTTGCAGGGTAGAGCTGGTTATGTTTATATACACTATATTATTTTATATATTATATAAATGAAAGTGTAATTTAAATATTGTTTGTTTGGATGCTACAGATACACATTCTTGGATTATCAACACAGTGGTTCATGCTTTATTAATCGCATTTTCAAACATTATGTTTCACTTTTACAAGGTAAAAGGTTTTGAGGATGAGGATAACCAAGGTGTTTGGTAAACATAGCCAGACATAAACACTATCTAGGGTTGGGGTCACTAGTGTGTAAAGTGTCCCAAACCAAATAATAAGGAGCACAGAGCTGCCAACATTAGCCTAAACTCTGATAAAGTAGCTAACATCTTGGCTCGCACACAGTCAGTGTTCCAGCCATTAGGGGTAAATAACCTGTAACATTGCAAAAAAAACATAGTAGACTAATGATATGCCCCCTTTCCTGTTAATGTTACCACTCTAGGTAGCATGTTAGTTAGCTGGGCATGCTAATGAGTGCAGCTGACATTAGAATAGACTAACACACTGAAAACACACCATACTCCAAACTCATTATATACAGAAGCTCCATCTACACCGCTTCAGCATGTTGACAGGTCTGCCTAGTCTGGTTAGGGAAGGAGTTTAGTGAACAGCTAATTTACATATTTTTGACATTTGACATATTTCTCATACAAGCAGGATTCAGTCGTTTTTTTGATCTGTCAAATGTAATTTATCTGACAAATGGGGAGTCAGTTGGGAGTCCTCCTGTACTGTACACCATGAAGTATACATGTGCCTTTGCTTCATTTTGACATCTCCATGTCATTTGTTGTAATTTCTGTCATATTCAAACACCTATATTCTGACATTTTGGTGTCAGACTCTGTAACTTACTGACGGTAATCGGATGTTAAACTGATGCAGATGGTCTCTCTACGGTGTGTGCAATGCAATTTCACTTAAGGTTTGTGCAAAGACCAACAACACCTACATTTCACATAATGAGTCAGCACAGCTGGACGTCCAGCAGTGGTTTTAGATTGAGAGAGAGAGCTCAAAACATGCCAGAGGGTTAAAAACCATCATTATGCAGCAGTGGAGTGGCTAAAGATAGCTGGTGCCATTAAGCTCTGCTGCTCAGACTGAGGGGAATGAGTCTTATCCAGGTCAGAAACAGAGAATAGAGTGCTGAAGAAGAAGTGCAGCTCTGTTCTCACGTTGTGTCACAAGACTCTTCAGTACACAGTTTGACCGCCAGCACTGAAGGCTAAAATGTCAAACAGGTCACAGACCAACATCACAAACTAATGGGAATATGTGACAAAACTACAGAATAGATTTGAGTCGTTTGTGTCAGCCCCAACTTATTTTTAACAACCTTCAGAATATAATTATGCAAAACCACTGAACTCAGCAACAATGAAGTATTTAGTTCAGTAAAATTTTGTGTAGTAAAATAATGAATTGATTAATCACATAGAGTTGTGAAGAAGCAACATCCTTATGTTAAGTGACTCAGAGCATTTCCTCAGCTTACTACAGCAGAATATGTGGTCCAAGTCTGTTTACGTAAAAGTTTCTTCATTTAAAATTTTGCCTAAAATTTACCTACAATTTTACCTACGACTCCAAGGTTTCATTCTGTTGAGACACATCCAATCACAGAGCTTGAAGTTCTGTTACATTGGCCACAAATGATGATCAGAGGCTAAAAATGACAAATTACAAAAATGACTGAAAAAGACAGTCTGCTGCTTTAAAAGTAAAAGTATTTTGAATTTGCTTCTGTCTCACAGATATTAGAGACAGGTCACTCAGTGGACCGATCCCCCAATGAGATGAACATAACAGGATCTCTCAGAGACAAAGTTAAAATAATTAAAACTGGTGTCCATAACAATTTGATCTTTACATTATCCAGGAGAGTCCTGTGGTTTTATGTTGAGCAACACTGCGGGGTTTAGTAATAAGAAAGTAATTTATCAAGAAAAACATCCTAAACATTCATCAATTTCAGTTTCTCAAATGTAAGGATTTTCTTTTGTCCTTTTATGCAATTATTTAATTTGAACTGAATTTCTTTAAGTCTATCGGCTCTTGGTTTGAAAAAATTACCAACCTGAAGACGTCAACATGCGCAGAGAGAAATTGTAACTGTCTTTTTTGCTATTTCCTGAGATTTTACAGTTTAGAAAAAAAAAAATCCCATAAGATTTTTATTACAGAACTTTAAATCAATAAAGATGTCAGTTCATCACATTTTTCTGCAAAAACAATAAATAACTGAACACTGCTGAATAACGTCTGCAGCGTTCCTGTCACTGAAGGGACAGGTTGTACCAGAATCTGGCTTTGACGCTATTGTGACATCCCCAGCTGGATTAACCTGTGTGTGCTGGGGGCCTTAAGAGGCTTAGTCCACTCTGTCTCCCAACTAAAATCTGTGACACACCTCACTTTCCCTCTTAGTCAGTATATCTCTCATAAATACTGTTTTACATTCACTCAAGTACTATACGTAAGCACAGTTTGGAGGTACTTGCACTTTACTTGAGTATTTCCATTTTATGTTATTAAATACTTCAACTTTTGGAGGCAAATATTGAACTTTTTACTCCACTACATTTATTTGATTAGCAATGAAGTGATGTAAACATTTATGCATCCCTAAGTATGATTCTGCATAATGAGTATTTTTGGCACTTTAATTATACAGTGATGCTAACACTGTAGCTTTACCTAAGTAAGATTTTAAATGAAGACGTATGCTAGTAATAGAGTATTTTTATTCTGTAGTACAGCTACTTTTGTTCAAGTGAAATATCTGAATACTTCTTCTAATCCTGGTCACAGTAAATCTGTACATTATTCCAACTAGGTCACACCTCATGACTTTC
Source organism: Lepomis gibbosus (assembly GCA_029875015.1). Taxonomy (NCBI): domain Eukaryota; kingdom Metazoa; phylum Chordata; class Actinopteri; order Centrarchiformes; family Centrarchidae; genus Lepomis; species Lepomis gibbosus. The sequence continues at coordinate 10,341 of JAPMOB010214730.1, forward strand.
CCCTCATTGCACTTCCATCACACGAGCACCGCGGGCAGAAATTCTCTCACCCTACATACTCTGAGCATAAATAATCCGCTGTGTTCAATTCATGACTTGATCCAGGATATACTACGCTGTAAAGTACTGAATTCACGTGTCTCATAAATTGAACTGATCCCTGACATTTTTATACACCCTTATTTCCGGCGCTACTATGTGCTACTGAATCTCATATTCAGGACTTGTCCACAGCAATAGTAGAAGAAGTAGTCAGATCTTTTAAACAAAAAGTAGCAATGCAACATTTAAACAGTATTCCACTACAAGTATTATTAGTAAAATGCACTTAAAGTACTTAAAATGTACTTAAATAATGTGCAGTTGTACCTGGCCGAGCTGGAGCTAAGTTTAACAACATTATATAATGCTGGGTAGTTTTATTAAAATCTGCATTTTTACAGCTTAAATACAGTACAGTAAATGTAAATGTATGATAAGTTATTGGAAGCAGCAAGAAAAGTTTTTTTTAAAAGAAAAACTGGGTAGTAGTTGGCATGATCTGTCAGAGCTGCCACGTCTGAACAACAAACAAAATAAACCTTTTTGATACATTTTAAAACTGTCACCAATAATGTACTGATCTTCAGCGCTGAGACAACACCGAAATAAACACCAAATAGATCAACAAATAAAAAAACAAGAACCTCATGTATTACCACTTTATATTAAACTAATCAGTTTACCCTTTCTCATTAACTCAGCAGGGTGTCTTTCTTACGTGGGGAAAAAAAGTTAATGGAAGCAGCACCGGACGTTTTTTGATGTAAATTAATGAGACAGAATCTTCTTACTGTATTACCTGCACGAAGACTGGACTGTATGAATACCTGCTCGTACATGTGACCATAGTATGAGTTGGAGTTGTGTTTGTGTCTGACTTTGTGGTTTTGTTTCTCTCCACAGTTTATAGGACTGAGTGTGACCAGCGGGGTTGACCAGATGGTGGCGCTACACACGTCCTCCCAGGACGACGTGCTGCTGTGTCTGCAGCGAGGGGAGCTGTGCCCCAACCAGGATCGAGTGGGCGAGCTGGTGGGAGCGTTGGTGGACCACTTCGTACGGTCAGTCCCACAACCAGACACTGTTTCCTCACCTCGCTAATTGTATCCTGTGGCTTCCTTCACTGCAGTCTTTGAAATGATCAGCATGAGATGCTCAGTAGTTTCAGGGACACCAGACTCATCTCACTTTGATTCAGGACCTCTGGGCAGTTTATAAAGACATCTCTCAGAGTCGACACAGTCAGCGCTCCCCGTTCGTGATGATGTGACTTAGGGATACAGCCAAGGCCAAAGCTGAATACTAATGCTGCATTTTAAGTTCAGATTTTCTAAAAGCTCGATCTGGACCAGACCATGAATGTTGATACCAAATGCATTCAGAGAAATCAACTAACAGAGTGAGTCGTCCATTAGTTTGCAGGGTCTGTATTTTAATCCCCAGCTTCTCCTGTCCACATGCCGTAAGTGACCTTGTGTATGACTGTGAATGGGTGACATTTTAAAAGCACTTTCTGTTAGGTAGAAGGTAGAAGAGTGACTTATAAATGCGGTCCAGTTCCCATTTCTCACTCAGTCTTAACCACAAGCACAACTGGATGTGGACAACAAGAAAAAAATCTAAAATCTAACACATTTAAACTCTAACATATATATTTGTATGTTAGTACATACAGTGTAATGCAGGGAATGAAATGCGCTTGCGACATGTTTGCAATGTTTTGGTTGTTTTGGGTGTGACATGAGCCATTAGACTTTCTGGAGTGCAAGAACTTTGTAGCGATTTGTTAAATACCACTACTTAGGCTCTATCTGGTATTACTAAAGACTCAAGCATCTTAACCAGAGATCAAGTCCTGAATCTCACAAAACATCCTTTGATTAAGTTAAGACAGATTTTTCTGTTTGGTCCATCTGATGCTATTAAAGCTGTTTAATTAACATTTGCATTTATTTTGCTGTTTAAATAAACACACAGACACTATGGGATAAAAGAAAGAAAAAGCAAACCAACACAAAATTGGAACTACTACCAACAAAACAGTGCAGAAGAAAACAATGCAACATAGCAAAGAGATTTTCTAGAGACTGAGAAGGTGCCGTGAAATTGTACCTTTTTAAAAAAAACACTACTGATTTGATGACAAAAAGTAACATCAGACAACATTTTTAAAGGATAATTTTATTATTTTTAAACCTGGGCCCTATTTTTAGTTAGTCGAACTAACTGGTAGGTACAAAGGGTTTTGGAATCTGTGCAACAGGTAACTTCCACTAACGTATTCCTTCGGGGCAATTGTGTCAAAATTACCACAAAAAGTTTATTTTTCCACCGACAGACTCAGACTGTTACAACATCATGGAAAAAGATCCCTGCGAGTAACATCTTTTGTTTTTAACACGAAGTAAAGGTCTCGTTCAGTACTGCTATACTAATATCAACATTTTTATATTAATTAAACTTTTCTTGAACTTACAAAGTGTACCACACATTTTAAGCCCCAGAATTTCACCCCTTTATCAGAAACACCACAGAGTTTTTTACATTAGGTCCCATCCTTTGTTTTTTAATTAAACATGCATATTTCTCCAAAATCATATGTTCAGGTTGAGGTAGTTTCTGAGATATCTTGGCAGTTCATCAAGGTCAGCTCAGCAAGTTTCAGAAGCACTACGGAACATGCAAAGAGTTTTCATACAGAAAAATAAAACATAAATTAGTTTGGAACTTTTTACTTATGCTGATCATTTATTTGTTTGTTTGTTATAAGATGAGACAGGTTTTCATTAGAACAAACACTTCACCAGCTGATTTCACTCATTAGAAAGCTTTCAACCGAGAGGAGAAATAAATTAGTTATTGGGAAGGAATTGTTTGGAAAGAAAACACGCAGCATTTCGGGTCCCGGTGTCACATGAATAAACATCGCAGCATCGCCACTCATTGTTACTGGTCAACAACCACGGCTAAAATAAGTCTATTAATGCAGCATAACAATTACGTAAATCATATTCTTGGCATTTATCAGTGTCATAGTTGTCGGTGTCTGCGCCCCGCGCTGAATAACTACTGTGAAATGAATCAGTCACGCTGACATTTATCACATTTATCACTCGGAACCTGATTTGTCAACGCTGTTTATAAATCTGATTCACATCCTCCCACATTCATCTCTGCCAGACTTCATTTGAATGGCACAACCCGCAGGTTTTCACACAGAGCAGACTGTTTTGGTTGTGTGTGTGTGTGTGTGTGTGTATAAATGTGGTTGTGTTGTTTTAAGTGCGGCCCACTGAGACAGCACCCGGTCTGCAGTGATTGGTCTCCTAGAGTATTAATCTTCTAAATCCTGCCAGGACCACACTTAGTGACGTAGGAAAAAAAATACAAACAAACACACAGTGGAGTTTGTCTCTAGTGGAAATTCAGTGTGTTTTTGCCAAAATTCACCAAATCTTTGGCATCTTTCAGCTCCACTTACTTTTTCTTAAGCTTTTAGCCACTGAGTTTGTTACAAAATTACATACTTAGCACCAATGATAACAAACAAATGCATCCCCATTTGTTTATTTTAGCTCAAGAACTGTCTCCCAAGAGTTCATATTAAAATCACAATATAATTATTGCAGTAGCGTCCACCATGCATGTGTGTGTAGTATTATTGTTTTATAATGTACAGAATGTCGTTGTATAACTGTTTTGATAATCAACCAATCATTTCATTAATTTTTTGAGGAAAGAACAGTCGGTGGTTCCAGCTGCTCGAATGTGACAATTTGCACCTTTTCTTTTCTGTCATTCATGGTTCTGTCATTCTTTTTTTCCCGTTTTGGACTGTTGGTCTAAAAACAATCAAGTAATTTTAATTTGACTTCTCCTTGGCCTTTTCTGGCCCTTTGTTATTTTTATCTTTTACAATTTCCTGACCTTTTATAGGCAGGAAAATGAATTGATTGTGAAAATAATTGACAGATAATGAAAATAAACAATTGCAGCCATGGTAACGACAAACACTCAGTTTCCAGTTTATTAGGTCCGCCTATCTAAAATGAATGCAGTCTAACACAACAGTCCTGCAATAAATGTTTACCCTCATTAAGGGTAATTATGTTTTGTTGAAACAGTTTTTGAGAGGTGTTTTGAAACAACTTTGGTAATTATGCAGGTTATAATTTGTATTTTTGCATCAAACTGATGAGTATTTCTAACATTTTGTCCACCGCATTTATACCACTGAGGATATACTACGTTAAGTTTATCTGCTTGTTTTAAAAATATGTTATATAAGCGATGAGCCTTATTCACAGTCAACAGCCAGTTTAATGTTTTTATATGATTCCTGGTATCATGTGGAGATAAAACATCAGCTGAGCTGTCAGCTCACTCATATCAGCGTGGTGGTACTTCTTATGTTCAGTCACTTATTTTGTTTTTGCTCCCTGTGTGTGTTCCCACTTTTATGAGTCTCTCTGTGTGTATGTTCAGTTAGCTGATCCCAGATCCCCAGTGAGGCTTTTGTGGGTTTACGAGTCTTAGACTTTTGGTCTGGGTTTAGTTTTGTTTTGAGAGGGGTATCTCCGTCAACGAGGTCCCTGCAGCAGCTGCGTGGCTCTGGTTGGGGTGCAGAGGAGTCGACCATCAGGAGTGAGTTTCAGCCCTCCGCCTGTCTTTGTGCCGCCATCTGCAGTGAATGGAGGGGGTCGCGACCTCAACTAGGCTACTCATCAAAAGGAGACTCGTGAGACAAAGTCAGGGGTGAACTGTGTAAGTGTGTGAGCATGTGCGAGGGGAGGGAGGATGACAACACACAAACGCACTCCTCTTGTGCTTCCTTCTTTCAGGAAATGAGATCCCTGACCATGAGAGTCACGCGCATGTCATTTTAGTTTATGAGGTTTGGAGGAAGGTCTGTGGAGGAAACAGTCAATGGGGCTGCTGTTTCTTCTCATGTCTTCAGTTCAAACACGAGAGAGTGGATCTGTGAGTGTTTACAGTTGAGACAGTGTGTGGTGGTGGCACAGTGAGTTGTACAAAACTGGGTCAGTGAAGGCAGCGTTAGAGGCATAAGGTAAAATCCGACTTCAAAGCCCGCTCTGTGTTGTCGGTGAAAGGCAAAGACAAGCTGTCTGGTTTTCTGTCATGTCACATCCGCCTGTTGTTCCCTTGGCGTTCCACCCGTCGCTCTTTCCTGTACGTAGCCCCATCCTCTCATCCCTGTCTTTCTCCCGCTTTCTCTTCCTGTCACCGGGGTCTGAGCTGTCAGCATGAATGAGGCGTGTGTGTGTGTGTCTTGGTATGTTTACTTAAAGAGAGGTAGTGTGTGTGTGTGTGTGTGTGTTTGTGGGGGTTTGGACTCGTGGACCATCTGCTGGGACAGCTGGGAGAGTATGAGTGGGCTAAAGGCAGGATTTAGGGTATGATCTGCCCCGGCCTTAAAAGATTGAGAAGGATTCTTTACCTAAAAGGCAATTTGGGGATTTTATTATCTTATTGATCACCGCTGAATAGACGTTGCTATACCAGCTGTGATGCCAAATATTACCGCGATTACCCTATAACGACTCACTGAAATGATAAATACATGTAGAAGTTTACATTTAAAATACAATTTGATTCTGTGTCCATGCATTGATTGTTTTGTACTTAAAAAAAATATATTATTATATAAAATTAGATATTAAGTCACTTTTTCAAAAACTCCTGTTTCAACAAATACAATCTAACAAATTATTCACATACATGTAACCCACATTGCCTAATCCTTAACTACATTGTAGAATTGATGATGTGGATCTGTGGAGCCTCTGCTGCATTAAAGAAGCTAAAGGCAGGTTCTTTTTGCAAAGTCAACAAACAACCTTTATCTTTATTTGCAGTTTCACTTGCACTTCTCACATGGTTTCATTGAAACTGATAAAATAATCCAGTATTCCACATACACAAAAAAACAAAGAACAGAATAAAAACTTCAGATAAATCTCTCTCTATATGGGTATCACAACAAATTTTCCTCTTTCCTGCACCAATCATCTTGAACACTGGACTGTACGTAACTGCATACAGGTAGGCAGTGGTGCAGTGGATAAGACACATGCCTCTGCTGTGGGAGACCCGGGTTTGATTCCCACTGCCACATCCACCAATGTGTCCCTGAGCAAGACACTTAACCCCTGGTTGCTCTGGAAGCGTGCGACCTCTGATATATATGGCGAAGTGACGTTGCTTTGGATTAAAGCGTCAGCTAAATGACTAATTATTATTAGAAATGATTTGAAACTACATACATGCTACATGTGGATTGCATCAGTTTTAATTCAATAATAATAATAAGTCAGGGACCCTCTTTATTTCTTTACATTTAGCTGATAACTATTCTGTACTTTTACTAAAGTAGGATTTTTAATGCAGTATATTCATTCTTATGTTCTTCTTTTGTTTAATAAATTCTCCCTTTCCTCTCTCCTGCGGTTTTCTTTTGATTTGTCCTCCTGTCTCCTGCCTTTTTATTTGTTTTAAGTATTCACTCTCTTCCTCCCAGCTTCTCTCCGTCTCCAGCAATTTCTCCGCTCTTCTAAATCAGCAGTAAATGTTATGAATATGGAAAGACCTGGGACGGTGTTGCATTAATAGCAATCTTCTGGGTCAACCCCTCCCTTCTCAGTGTAGCGAGAAACGAGGCGAGTGAAAAAATGTGATTTCATTAACCACAGAGGATATGTGAGTGGTCTTGTGATGTGGATTTAATGACCAAAGACACACAGAGAGCTGCAATTGATGTCGATGGACTTGTTGACTTTCCTGTTTGACCTCGTTGAAACGTCAACAGTTTGTTTGTTAGTGTCGGAGTGGGCAAAATTGGCCCTTTCTATTCTAAATTTGCTTTTTAGGTCGTGAAAGGCGTCATCCTAAGCCTGAAATAGCCTCCTCTGTCTCTCTGCCTCCCCCCTCTTTTTTTCCCTCAGTGGCTGTCCTCGATGTGTGCCTGTCTCAGTCCGTCCTGCCGGTCAGAGCAACAGGAGAGGCAGCTTGTGCTCTGAACTCTCCTCGGTCAGCTCGTCCCCTCTCCCTTTACTTTATGTCCATAGTTTCATGTCTCTTTATATGGTTTTTCTGCTCATCAACTTCTGATCTGGTTCTGGTTTTTGGTTTGATACGTGGCACAGGATCAGTGCAACTATGGCAACAGCTTTTAATCCAGGTGGACCTAAATAGTGTATATTAACACTGACCTATTTCATTCCCAGTTCCCTTAAAGCTGGCAGGTCATGTGCGTCAGTGATTTAGCCACATTTAGCCTCGAAGTCCAGCCTACATCTTGCTTTTGATTACAGTCAGTCGATATAAAAGAGGCTCGTTATCATCTGTAGTGTGTGTGACTGATGCATTTTTAAGACATAAAGGCATATTAGAGTTCAGTATCTCTAAGTAAAGCTGGCAGCAATTCAGTATCAGTGCCTTTCATGTTGTGACCAAATCCTCACATTAAAGGTCCAGTGTTTAATATTTAGGAGCATCTATTGGCAGAAATGCAATATAACACATAACTATGTTTTCAGTGATGCTTTGATAATTACTGCAATAAATAGGAAACTAAGTAGATTTATTTTGTACAACAAATGATAGAGTAATATTATTATTAATTATCCCACCATCCAAAGACATGCACGTTGATAGGTTAATTGGTGAATGCGAGTGCGAGTGGTTGTTTGTTTCTATGTGCCCTGTGATTTTTCTAATTTTCCATGGTGTACCCTGCCTCCCGCCCAAGGTCAGCTGGGATTGTCTCTAACCCCCTGCATTAATAGGCAGGTATAGATAATAGATTTAATAGATAAACGATTTTTTGGTTTTCTCTTTGTAGAGTTTTCTATCACTTCAACTCCAGATTGTAGACAACTGTCCCTCGCTGTGAATGCAACTCTTCTGTGAGGCCAAAACCTTCAGGGTCGTTCATGACTAAATTAACTAACTTTGCAGACACGTTCCTCCTGCGCCACACAGACCATCAAACTAAGTGTGGAGAGTATTTTGGTCCTTATTTCTAGGCAACTGGATTTAAAGTTTTTATTTGTAGGAGTTCAGTGGGGACACTTGTGTGGAGGTTTTAACCATTACTACGACAACAGTACACATTTAAGTTTGGTAGTGTGGCTCTACTCGTCTGACGCTCAGGAAACAAGCTTGACAAAGACCATTTAGCATAAATCTAAATGCTAATACATATGAGGAGGCTGGGGAGGTGGAGGAAGTTAAACTAGTGAAAGTAGGCAGACAGCGAGGATGCAGTACGTTGTGTTGGTGTAGAAGATAGAATGAGAAGCAAATGTTTATGTGGATATATTTGATTGCGCAGTATATGAAACACGTCACCATAAAGCATTTTTAGTTTCAGAAAACATTTTATGTGCCTGCTTCAACGACACTTTCTTAAAGTGAGCGCTCGAGTCTTGTTATGGGCACATGTTCCACGAACTGTCCAGTCAAATCCTATCTTCAGACACCAACACAAAGTACTGCATCCTCACTGCTACACCACTGCCTGTGTATGTGTAACTTACAAAAGCCCCATTCAGACAGGATTAATATTACAGGGGAAGTGGGCAGTAAAATATTTTTCCTCTTCGCGTGTAATGCAAGTCGTCCTTCCGGATGGCATTTTAGCCAGTGGCTAATAACAAGAGGTGTGCGGGAAAACCATGTTACCT
>JAPMOB010214732.1:0-30461 GCA_029875015.1 Lepomis gibbosus
GACACTCTCTCAATTGATTTCCCATCTAAGGACAAGAGGCCACAATTGTCAAGTAGCTGGGCTCGAGCTTTTGAGAAGACCATAAACTTTGTTTTCTGTGTATTTAAAACCATTTTTAGACTCAATAATGTATTTTGCAATGTCTGAAATGCAGTCTGAAGTTCCTGCACTGCTGCTGCAATTTGCAGAACACTGCACAGTGTCTAGCGTCTATAACTAGTTTTGGCCTATAGTCTTGGCTTATACAGTCCAAGATGGGATGCTGGTCAGGTTCACACATCATCACATTATCAACACTTGCTGTATTCCCAACATGGATAGAGCCTTGCACACTTAGTGTGATTTATCCTTAACAACTTTGAATAATGGAGTATGAAATGAGAAGTATTAAATGAACTGGAAGTACTTCCATGATCCCCCACCCAAGAAAGATTAGGAGGAGGGGGGCACCTTCCTGCATGAGTAGCTCCACAGCCTGGCTGACTTCCACATGGGCTTGCCGGGGACACTGCCACGGAGCAGAGTGTCAATTTTAAAAGAGCATCTCTTTCCTCTGGGCTGGAGGGTGACGGATAATGCTTTTGTGCATTACTGAGAGGGGAAGGCCATCCATCATGGCTACGTGCATATGTTGGTCTGTGTGTGTGTGCACAGTTTGTGCATGTGCTGATTGTATGCAGGTAGCGTTGCTCTCCTCAAGGCTGTGTTGTTATGGAAGGGGAGGGGGTAAGAGGAGGCCATGCGGGTAAGATGTAAGGCAGGCAGAGCATCTGGAGACAAGGACTCTCACTGGTGTCAAGCAGGAGGCGTGTTATTTATTTGGTTGGGGGTCGTGGGAATACTGGAAGCATCCTTTTGCTGATGAAGAGGTGATGCTCTCGGACACACTGCACTGCTGGTGGTGGTGAATGTTTTGTGTCAAAGGGGACCTTTTTAACACCAGATGTTGTCATGCAGTAGGCTGATTAGTGGGGAGGAAGGAAACACAGTAATGCAATAAGAAACATACACATGTATGTACATACAGTACATACACACACAGAATAATAGTCCACATTCATGAGTTATGAGAGCTGTTTTTTAATGACAACATTTCTGAGAGTGTCACCAGTCAAAACTCAGCAGGGTTCAAGACTGTGCAGCAGGAAGGCTCACATTCTCTTCAACTCCTTTGCAGTGAAGTTAAAAAAAAATCATATTTTGGACACAAATGGCTGGAAAATACAGGCAAAAAGCGTTGCAGGAGTGAATTTATATGCGCATAATTTGCTAAACCTTTTGTATTTTCACTTCTATATAAATCTGGGAGGCACTCCACTCAATACAGTGGCACTCAGGTACAGAAGCACTTCTCATTCTTGGCAAGGTGCAGAAAGAGACAGATACTATAGTTTGACCTGCTGAACTGAGGTCCGTTTAGCATGCCATGCTCTATAGGGCCAACAGATAACACCCATGCTAATGCTGTTCCTGCAGCCGCTCCTGTTTCCATAACAACTAAATGCGAAAGAGACAGGCCTCTGACCAAAAAACACAGAGCAGCCTGGGTGGGAGGACACATGGGAACTAAACGTGTGCATGCATACACATAGTTGGTGTAAAACAAGCAGGCCCATACATGCAAACAAAAATGCAAACATCCATACAGGTGTAGTCGTAATGTTACACACCCACGCTGCAGCAACCCAACCACCCACCCACTCTTGTTGTTTTTCCTCCCAGTGTCTTCAGAGGAGAGGGCAGGTGGTGCGCGCTCCCCTGACTCCATCCTCTGAGGGTTATTACTGTTACAAATAATCCCATGATGACGGCAAGTCCAAACAGTTTCAAAAATAAAGACGGGATATTGATTTAATATTTGCTGCAGTATTTGTCAGTGGATACAGTTGCTTGTTTGTTGTTCTTCCCAGTGTATATATGGAAACTGCAGCGCTGCGTCTTTGTGTGTGGCCTTGGTCATGGGAGGAAGGCCTTTTGTGTAGCTTGCTTATTCTACTATGATGTGTTTACTTGACTCTCTGCTTGTGCCCCAGTGGCCTGATGCTGTTATGTCTCTAAGGGCCCAAACTGTAGCTTGAGAGGGACTGATAAGCAAATTGAGCAGGCCCCTTTCCTCCCTGCTCTGTTTAGCTATATGCAGAACGATTGTTTCATTTGTGTACAATATATTTTCTCCTTTTTACTGCCTTCTCTCTCTCTGTTTCCTCTCTAAATGACTGTACATTTTATGAATGTTTCTGATCGTAATGGCTTAAGCCCATGCAACTGTAAGTTTCACCTCTGCGATATTATAATTCAGGTGAAAAACAATACCACACAGAAAAATGAGGGGAACACGCAGGGATAAATCTCCAAAACACGTACTGAAAGGTCCCATGAATCTACCTCCACAACATCATTCAGCAAGACCCTGCGTGTATGTGCGCGTGTTGTTATGAAGATGGGTGTTTGTGAGTGTGTGTGTGTGTGTGTGTGTGGTGAGATAGATAAAAAGAGAGAGGGATTGCTAAGTTGGCGTTTGAATGATGTTTAACTGGAGCTCAGCACAGTTGAATGAGGCTGTAAATCCGCTTTCTCCAGGGTGTAGCTACTCAGAGAGCCGTGGTACAGAACTATCACAGAGAGGGAAGGATGTCACCACATTACTGTCACGCGCACACACGCACAAACGCACACACACACGCACACACACACGCACAGAGCTCCATCCCACATTAACCAAACACAGAGAGCGCTCTCCTCTCTTGAGGCTTCACATCCGCACTGGCCTCACTGGCATGTAATCTCCCTCTGCCACTCACTTCTGCTCACAGCTTACTTTGCTTATGAGAGTAAAAAGGAAAACAAGAAAACAAGACAGTCACTAACTGACAGCTAGAATTTCATGCTATAAAGGAAATCAGCGTGTATAAATAAAATAAAGGGAGGGAATTGTTGATCAATATCTTTTTTCCTGCAATAACAAATGTATCCACTATAAGTCTAAATGTATGAAAATAGACGTCTTCCCATATGTATAGCGTCACTTATGGACATTCATTATTGCAAGTAGCTCCAAATTGAAATGTCTTTTGAGGGCAAAAAATGTTACATTTAACCTTTTCATTTACTGCTGCCGACATCATACAGCAGTGTCCAACCTCATCAAAGGGGAAATGTGCGGGTGTTCTTACAAAGCTGCTTCGTAAACACACGTTACGTGTGGAGCTAATTTGATTCAGATGAGGAGATTTGTGTGCAGAGCTGAGGAGACCAGGGAGGTTGTTTTTTTGAAGGGTGGAATCGTCAATTATTTTGGAACAGATGGGTCTCAAAGTGCAATTGAATTTGATTATCGTCTCAATGGAATACATAATGAAAGAGTCCTAATTTGCAGGGAAAGTTATGAGAAGGCCATTTCAATTTCTCCACATGCTAAACTTGGGTACCAGCCTCACACAACAGACTCAGGCATCTAGATGATTTTCTATTTCTTATTTTCTGTCTTTCTTCCCCTTTAATGACAGCCAGAGTGAATCATGATGAGCACAGCTGTTTATTTGCTTGTTTCTGAAATTTGCCCCAGCTGCATTCTTGAAAGCGCAATGCTTTTTGTCATTGTTAATTGATTACCACTTTTCATGAAATACAACTTTGTTTTTCATTCTATTATCAACACACTTGTTCAAATAATAACAGGCCTGGCAACTCAACGTCGTTGAAATCATTTGACAGATTCGGAGTAAAGAATTGTCCACGGTGCCAGTATCGAAAAGATTATTACAGAAGCTTTAAGATGTTTTGTCCAAAAATGTTCAAATCCTGACAACCTGTCAAGTATGATTGCTCTACTAACAGCTTTCGTTTAGGCTACTTAACTTGTGATTGACAGATACATTTTTAACTCTTTTTTTCCCTCCCAGGTTCAAGAGTTCACATTGATTAAGGTTTCACAGAATGTATTTGATCTGTTTTTAGAATTGGGTTGTTTTAAAACTTGTAAGCATCATCAGTTATTTCTTCATCTTTAGAGCACCAACACAATGATCACTCTTTCCTCCTAAATACAGTTTTAAAAACTTGATTGCTCATAGGTGCACTGGATGTTTCAGATAGGACCCTGACCAAATGGAAAAGGAAATTAGGCAGGTTTGTTTGAGTGGGAAGGAGCACAAAACTCTTAAATGTCAGCATGCAACATGATGTGACTTCTAGTCCTACCTGTTTACAGGTGTAGACGTGTGTACAGGTGGCACACATGAAGAAATAAACCTCTGCACCCCACTTTTCATCTGTTCTTGAGGCTAAAGGATCAAGGTTTCATTAGCCGCTACTAACACAACACACCTGAATTTCTACCTGAATTGTCAGAGCAGCATTGTGGGTAATGTAGGCAGCAGGTATTTTAAAGAAAAATGCGTGGAATAAAAATACCTGTAATACATTAGTGAAGTGCTCACACTAATTGGCAAAATGAGCTTTTAGCTAATTGAACATCAATATAGATTTGGTATAAAAGGTTACCTCAGGCAAAATAAACAAACTCTTTTTAATTTCAATTTAAGCATTTAAGTCAGACTAATGTGTCTACAAACTCTTTTAAGGTTCACTGTTTCCACTCTGGGAGCTGCTGCTTTAATCTTAAGCAATTACTTAAACAATAGAATTCTTATAATACAGAACTTCTGATGTGTTGCTGGTCCCTGGTGTCAAGCACTTGAACTGTAACACCTTCACTCAAACTCAACAGCAGACACTCCAGACAGATGGTTAGGACCCACTGAAAGAGGCCTCCCGCCATGCCTGATAACAAGTTTCTTGTGCTATACAGGGCACCCGTGACTGTAAAGTGGAGAGAACAGGTGGCCCACCACATAGGACCCCTGGTCATGATCACAAGAAAAGTTCAGTTATCAGGAAAAGTCAAAGAAATATCAAAGCTGTAAGGCTTCTGTGAAATCAGATCCAGAGCTCTGCACCCAAACATTGCTGCTGAGCAATCCCAGAGCTGGCTGGCTCCAGTCTAGAGAGAGTAGCATCCAAAAGCATCAAATCACCCTCAGTATCTTTTTATCAAGTTAATTTCCTCTGTGCTGCTTCACAATGACATGAAAGCTGGCCTAGTTTGTAGCTCTGAATGGAGATTTTCACATTCCAATCATTTCCTCCATGTATTTGTTTTTCCGAGGAAGTATCCTCTGGTGGTGGGGAGATGATAATGTCACGGAGGAAGGAAAGTGATGGTCTGCCTGGTGTTTATACAAGACTTTGGCATTTGTTGTCATTGGGTCTGTCGTCATTGGCAGGCAAGTTGACACAGAGCCCCTTTCCATCCTCCACACACAAACCCACCCTCCCCACTCTGACCCATATAGGTGCTTTGAACCGCTGGCAGGCCCGAGAAGATTATCTGGGCCCCCTTCCCAGGAAGACCATTGGGATGTGGGTGCGTGGTGGTGTGTGTGCACGCAGGAAACATGTAAGCGTCCTGTCAGTCTTTGCATGTGCATGTGTATATGCAACGCTGCAGCGGTTTGTGACAGCACTTTGGATGCTGTTGAAAGAGATGTAAGGTTTAGTCTCCAGGTGGTTCTCTTATTCAGACTGTCACTGAAGGTGCAAGGAGGAGGATATGGAGGATTTTTGAATTTATGATTTCTGAATCTCTCCGAGGAAGGCCTAATTCTGTATTATTGATATTCTGCATGACTATATCACAAGCTATTTCTAAGGGTAATTTGAAACCAATGTAGTTTGATACACCCAGACCAGGCTTCGCCTTGCTACACTGTGAGAAGCAATACTAAGTGATTAAGTTAGAAAAACAAACAAAGTTTCTTCCCTAACTGCGAGGCCTGTTTGCCCTCTCTTCCATCTTGATTACATAATCCCCAGATTAATTAGCTGTGTGTTTCAGTCACTTCCTGTAGCGCGACCCTCAAATGGGCTCCCTCCACAATCTGGCCTATCGACTTACAGGGTGCCAGAGCTTTTTCTTTGAAGGCCGCCTCGGCTTCAGAGGCAAAAGAACTCTCTGATCTGACGGCTAAAGAAAGGGGCCCCTGCAGTGGGCCGTTACAGACTGATAAAAACCTAGAAAAACAACATTTGGGTAACACTCACACTCACAGGGGAAAAAAATTAAGAATAATTTTGTTGCGAAAACAAGAGCCGGTATGGAACAATGGCAATCTGGCTCCTTTGGTAATTTCCTGTCGGCGTTCATTTGTGTGATGTGGTCGTGACTGTTCTGCCGGGATCAATCAAACCTGTGAGCAGATGGCATCGCACTTCTCCAGTGGACTGGGGATTGTCTGTGTTTTTTCAGAGACGGTAATTGGCCGGCTATGTCACGGACCGGAGCTTGCTAACAGCCACTGCCAACACGTGTCGTTCTGCTTTGTGTGTAGTACCTGTGCTACAGGCCCCATTTCACATCAACTCAAAGTTGTGTTAAATGTTGCTATAATTAATATTCTATGATGACAGTCTCTTTCAGCAAGGAAAGACACTTTTCAGGAGTGCATACAAGCTAAGAAATGCAACATTAACTTCGGCTCTCTCATTAATCTGCCAAGTCACGACTGTAACAGCAATCATAAGCCCCCTCCCCTTCAGGAGACCCCATAGAGTCAAAGATATCACATTCTGGATCTGAAACTCTGTGCTGTATTTGTTAATAGGGTTTGCATTTAGGTGAGGAAAGCTTATGTGGATAAATGGAACCGTGTGTGGGAGACACAGAAAGCTGTATAAAAGAGAAGCAGAGTAATTGCATGTGTACTGTATGACTCTTTGTGTTTATGTGTATGAGTCTGTGTGTGTGCATGTGTGTGTAGCTGAGACGCCGGGCACTTCAAAGCTTTGATGTTGAAGCTCGTAAATGAGGGCCACCAGAGGTCCAGGCTAATGGGACATCATGGGGAGATTAGAGGCCACGTGTAGCAGGCTGACAACACAGCATTATGTATGTCTGTGACAGAGAAAGAGAGCAAGAACATGAGCTTGTGTGTGTGTGCTTTCCCATGTGAATTCCTTTTTGCAATTAAAAGTGAAAGTCTGGCTCTAGAGTTTGTACATAATTGGACAGGAAGTACTTAGTTGTGTTGTTGTGCAAATATTACCAGAATGTCAAAAATTATAAGAAAACATTGCATCAATCAAACACTAAACTGTAAAAAAAATCTTGGCCAGCTTTTTCATCAGTATGGTATAAATCCTTTATTAAATAATCATAACAATAATTATAATAACAATCATAAAAAGAGCATTTCTGTACAAAGACCCCTTTAAAACAACAACAACAGCAGTCCAAGCAGTGCGAAAGGGGGGATCCTGTCCATTTTACGTGTTTGGTCCTCCCAGGCAGAAGGGGTCGCTGTGACTGTCACTGTCAGTGTCAAATTACTGTATCTGATACCGGCTCCAAAGGCAAGCTGGATCCCCGAGGCTCCAAGGCACTTTGAAGAGAGTCAGTGGGGTCCAGAA
Source organism: Lepomis gibbosus (assembly GCA_029875015.1). Lineage (NCBI taxonomy): Eukaryota > Metazoa > Chordata > Actinopteri > Centrarchiformes > Centrarchidae > Lepomis > Lepomis gibbosus. Next base: position 7,468 of record JAPMOB010214732.1, read on the forward strand.
AAGAGGGCCTCAGAGGAGAGTGGTGTGTGTGTACATGGTCAGGGTAAATGAGATGAAATGTAGAGTGCATGGGTGTACGGTGAATCCATGGCAAATATTTAACTCAGGTTCCTCAGCAGCAGCCATTGTCCCCTTCACTTTTAGGTCTGAGCGCCTGTCGGTGTGTGCGTCCAAGGTCTCATGTATTTCTGATAGAGAGATGGTGTGCATTCATGTTCTGTATACACAGCCGTAAATACAAGTGAAGTAATGAGTGTATGGTGCATGTGCATGGGAGGGATCTCTGAGACGTTTTCTCTCACCCTCTCCTTCTCATGGCTTATGAGTCAGTTCCGAGCATGCAAGACAAGACCCTTTCTGACTGGTTCAAAACGGTCCCGAAGAATGCCCACCTTGCTGTGCGAGAGCGGACATAAAGAAAACAAAACAAAAAGAACTTCAGAAAATAGGCAGTAGGAGGAGGTGGGGGTGGTGTGATCCGTGTGTATGTGTGAGTTTGGGGTGGGTGGGGCAAGGGTAGGTCCTTTAAATCATGGCTTTTGAGGTCCACGTGTAAAAAGAGAGAGAGACCTCCTCTCTTGTCTTAGTGTCACCTCAACGTTCCTTTTTCAACATTTCCTTGAACAGTTTGCTTTTAAGGCTTGTTGTGTGTCCTGGGACACACAGTCAGTCAGTCAAGTCAGTAAGTCAGCTGAGAAAAGCGGTTTCTGGTTGTGCATTTGTTTCTGATCCCATTTGTTTTTTGTCGTTTGTGAAAGCACAGGGAGAACATCGCCACTGTATGAGAGAGAGGCAGGGGGATTTTAGTGCTCTGTCAGTCATAGTCTCTCTCACTCTCTTTGTTTCTCTTTCTTCAGCGGTTTTCAGTCTTACCAGCAATCCATAGGTTGCGCCGACCCAAGCTCCTTGACCTTTCACCATTAACCACAATGTAAACATGACCTTCTCTTTGACAGGAACCAGTAACAACAGTCTCCGACGACTAAATCTAACAATAACTCTCTCTGTCGTTAAAAGAATGTGTCAAAATGCCCCCCCCCCAACCTCTACGCACACATACACTTTCCTTGCCTCTTTTTTTCTACTTATCTGCCATCACAGCCTGGCAATAGGCCAGAACGAAAACATTAAACAGAAAGAGAGTGACTGAGCAGAAAGACAAACTTGATGAAGGTCGGCGACTAAAAATACCACAGACTGTCAGGAACTAAGAGGATAACTGAGGCTGATAGGTAGCAGAGTCTACGACAGAACAAAAAAGCCAACGGGCCACACAAAGGAGCTTCTAGTTCTAGGCCACTGTGTTCACATGTGATCAAAAAAGACGCTTTCTAAGCACGTTCCTAACCTACCAACTTTCCAACACAATGTGTTCTGACTCAGTATGTGTAGCTTACAGTATCCAGTTTCAAAACTAGACCTCTTACAAATCTATGATGCATTTATAAACAGTTCTCTTTTGGTGGAGCAGGAATCTGTAATTGATATGTGTAGATATTATTTTTTTGAGGCCTAACATCCCCTCAATGGAACAATCCGTCTGGGTAACCCCAGTCTTTCTCTCATTGGTTCTTTCACCACAGAATCTACCAACACTGGACTATGCCACGTTTCCCAAGCAGGAAATAAATTCCCCTCTGAGCTAAAAAAGTGGCTTTCTCGTTGTCCATGTGTCCAGGGGTCTGCACCACTGAGGAAGTAAACTGACACTAAAGTGAACTGGAGGAAATGAAGAAAATAGTGAGAGGTTTTCACAAAATGGCTGCATCTCCCGCTCTCAATCCGTCTCCTTTTGTGTTTCCTCTCTCGACCTCCTCACGCCTCGGTGCAGCAGCGCTGTTGGTTCAGTTTGACCTTGTGCTTGAGGCCGTCGTACAGTTCGAAGTTGTAGTTCTCCAGGGTGGTGGAGGAGCGTGACGACAGGCCGCTGTAGGAGCAGGTGCAGTACAGGAGGAGGCCGGCGCAGACCGCCCCGAGCAGGACACCCAGGGAGCTCATGACAATGATGGTGACCAGGATAGGGTCCAGGGTGTACAACCACGAGTTGTCCTTCTCTGAAACACGGGTCACCGGGGGCTCAGATGTCGGGGATGCTGTGTTCCACTCGGGGAACTGTAAAACTGTGACAGGAAGGGAAGGAGGAGTGGCAAGTGAGAATTTTTGAATTGGCAGAAACAGAAATGTGACTTTAATTCTGCTGATTAAAAGATGTTACTGTGAGTTATTTGTGCCTTACCTCCACCTAATGGGTTTCTGCCACTGAAAAGGCGTCCATCTCCAAATTCATTGGGTCTCTTAACTGTCAGAGAGAAGCACAGGAAACACGGTCTTTGAGCATCAAGCAAATTCACAAATAATTATTACATTGCACAGCATTTGCACCAAAAGATGGTGCTTTGGTGGGGAAGAGACTCATCGTTATAGTATATTTGGTACTTTTTCTCATATAGTTATATTGAATATTTGGCTGGTTTTCTGGTTCCAGTTTAATAATTTTATAATGCTAACAATCAGCAATAACAGGTTGTTGGACTGCTCATGAGTTTACAGGACCACAAAAATATTGATACATAACCCTTTAGAAATTGTAAGTTTATATCTATTGGTGTTTATTCTGAGACTTTAGAGATTTAGTACACGTACGTCTTGGAATAGTAGAAAAATATTACTTTATTAATAGAGAAAGATCATTATGATACATTCCTGTCAAACACACAGTCATCACATAGCATACTGATGGTATAAGACTGTTCATTCTGTGTGAATAAAGATGCAAACATCATCAAATAATTAACATTACCCATACTTATCACCATTAAAATCATTGACAGTATTACTGTCAAGTTTAAGAGTGGTGTATAAGATGATTAAAGAAAAAAAAAACACGAATGGCAACAAATGTCAAGATTTAAGTAGTGCATGTGACAGTCTCGCTTCCCATTCTGTGAAACTCACGGCACCGCCAGGCAGTGTGAACTGAAAATTGATATGTATGTGAGTGTCTGAATTGGAAGATTACAAGTGTGGTAAAACTAGCAATGGCTGCAGCACTTTGGTTGAGCCCAATTGCTCAAGTATACTTTTACTTTAGATGAGTTTTCACTTTTTCGTGTGTGCGTGCATCTGTGTATATGTGTGAGAGTGTGTTTTTGAGCTTGCTGCTCTTGGCAAGCATGCAGGAGTGGGAGTAACTGCTTGGCAAGGCACACGTCTAGAGCCGGAGGTCTTTGATGGCCAATGGCGTTATTAATGCTTCGTTTCCAGGGCAACTGAAGTTGGCAGAGGATTGGGCAACAGAGGTGCGGTAGATGGGAAGGAAAAGTGCTTACCGCAGCCTTAATAAATGTTATCTGTCCATTAACTAATTACAACTATTAGAGGCTTGGAGCGTAAGGGTGTCGAGATGGACTAAGTAGGGTTTCCAATCCTTCCTCTTCAAGTTGATTTAAAAGCGCATAGTGAGAGTGTGCCAAAAAACACTTTTCTTCACTCAGGAGAGAAAAGTTAAGCTCCGAAATAGTTGCAACAAATCGAGGTGCATTCTGCTGAGCTGTGGGCTAGAATGTGATGGATTTTGCTGGTGTGACAGATCACGAAAGCATGGCCATTTAAAAGCCACAGAGTGAAGACTTCAATTTCATTCAATCCAGGGTGTTAAACTGAGCTTGTGTCGAATATCACCACCTCTGTACCGACTGATGAGAAAGAAGATTGGTGACAATTTGTCTATCTCAGTCAGAGTTTGGAGAAATTACACAATAAAATAGGCTTTTAGATCCCAGATATGTTACATATTAGTAAGAAGTGCATTAGCTAAGTCTTAATTTATGTTAATCGCCATTCACAGTGTCTTATGGCACTAAAGGAAGAACCATCAATAGCTGGAGCTCTGCTCTGGATTTTATAATGTCTTGGATCCCTCTCAAGGGTGTACATATACAGCAAAGCATCGCACTTATGGCTTCCAGCTGTTCCAGCTGCATTGTGGGATTTGTAGGAGAATAAATCAAGAACGAAGTGGTGATGGCAGACAGCTGTGTCTATTTACAACCCTAAAAACAACAAGCACATATTCCCACTGAAAACCCAACAAGGCTTTGCTCGGCATGGCTTTCATCTGGGCAGCTTAAAGACATGGGGAACAACGAGAGTGGGTGGTATGAAGCACAAATGGGAGTGGAACAACGTGCTTTATTACGCCAGAGAATCAAGATGAAACACTAAACACTGAAGACGGCTGCATCCATCACTGACTGATGCCTTTATCAGGAGAAGACAAGACGTTCAATCAAACGAGCTGGTTATCTCCATTTGTGATGCAGGACTTAAAGTATGATGGATTTGCATTCCTTTGTTTTTAAATGTGCACATGCTCTGCTGAAAAGGACAATGGAAGGATTTTTTTCTCCGCCGTTACAACACCCTCACTATTTGTACAACTCATATCACAGCTATCTTGTGTTGTTATTACAGAGATACCAAGAGCTTTATTTTCTTGGGCTTGCCAGATCATTTCCACAGCTCCCACATAGAATGCCTCTCAGCCTAACAGTTTTCTCCGCTCTCTCTCTCTCTCTCAGCACTGCAGAGCTCCTCATGTCTCTGGGGTCTTGTTTTTAGCCTGTGGTTTGGCAGCTCCGGCTGGCTCTCGCAGCAGAACCAGCTCGACCCCCTCCTCTTCCCAGCCCACACATGTCTGTGTGTATGTCCATGCTGGGGTCATTTCAGGAGGACTGTTGGGGCTATGAGGAGCCAGACGGCACTCAATGGTCCGAAACAAGCTGTTCAGATAAATAACTTACTCAGACTTTAGTCCTCTCATCAGGAGCAGCATAGTGTGAAATGTCAACAGCAAACTCCTTAATGGAACAAAGAAGAAGACAGCAACTGAAGCTACATCCATTACAGACAGCGAGAGAGAGTGTGTTTCTTTGCAAATTTTCACTTGGCAGTTTAGGACAATGTCTGTGTCATCATCACCCTTGCAATTGTAAACTAAATGAGGGAGGGGGTTTGTTGAGTCGATGTTCTGTCAATCGGCATCACGACACACACTGCCACTGACATCACAAGTTGGCGTCCTGCTCTGCCAAACACAACGCAGCTAAGCGCTTCTTTTCAGCAGAGGGTACGGTGTCGGTCCCGGCTGTCCAACCTCACTGTCAGGACTGGCTCCACCCCTGGGGCGGCCATACTGGAGGACCAGTTAGAATACTGGAAGCACTGCGAGGAGCTGTGATAGGCCACTGACAGCTGGCTCTTCTTGGTGGCCAGGTGTTGTCGGCAGCAACAGAGGGCTCTGACCAAGATGGCCACCGCCAGGAGAAGAAGGGCACCCCCGGCGGCCATAATGTAATACCAGTGGATGGGCAAGGGAGGCACAGGAACGCCTCCCCCTGGTGGAGAAATACAGAATAATTGGCCAGGGGGAAAAAAGGAGTGGCACTTGTTTATTTTCTACATTTAATTCTTTATTTTCTATCCCTATTGGTCTTCATATGAACAGCAGGCGTGCACCTCATATGAGCATGCACAAGCATGCCAGTTGCAAAAAAATAAATAAATCTCCAAGGCCAAAAAAAGAAAAAAAACAAAATGCATCCATTTCTGTCATGTAACTTGGGTTGCAGTTGGAGGACAAATTTTCACACCAAGATCATCAAGAGATTTGGTTTGAAATCAGTCCGATGTTTGGTCCAATCAAATTCAATGCGATTCATTTCTTTTAAAGCTCCAATGAAATTACTTGGTGTGAAATGAATGCCAAAATAATTAGTCATAAAAGCACCCACACACATTGAATTAAGGAGCTTCCTCTTCCTGTTTTGCACTGGCTCAGGAAGTCACAAACAGCCCCCTGATAAAAGTCTCAGAACCATGCAAGAATCAGTCGGACACCACATGGGAATCCATGAGCTCCAGAGCTCTCATTGAGCTGATGCTGGATTGGGATTTGTTATTTTGCTGGCTTGAGTTGGCAGATTTGTTTTGAGTACATCATTTATCCTGTTCTCTGTTCTTGGTTTTTCATTTTCCTTTTTCTCATGCGTCCTAGCCAGTCCTCTCCTCCTCAAGCCAAGCTCTGTCTCCTCGGAGACTATCTCCACAGATCCTCTACACTGCTGCCCCTCGCTTGAACCCCCTTCTCAAATTCTTGGTAAGAACCAACTACCGACCTTCCAAGAAGCCTCTACTCGACTATCCAAGGCGGCTATGCAAAAATGTACCCCTGAAGACACTGAAAAACTAAAATATAAAGCCCCCATGTATCATTCAAACTTGATGTGGCGACTTGTAAGACCAAGAGATTGTCAAATTGAACTAGGGAAAGTGAAGCAGAGCTGAATACATCCTGATTTTTGGACCGTGTCACATAATTACAGAGGGGAATGGTGCGTGCTCCTGCTACTTCACACTGCACACAGTCATTAGACAGAGCCGAGTTAGGGAGAGGAGAGAGAGACACCAGTGCTTGCCGCTGCTCAGTCACTCTATCGGATTGCTTTTCACTGGGGACACTGGTGTGTATGTGTGTGGTAGTATTAATGTGTGTGTTTGTGCATGTTTGTCAAGGGTTAGAGACTCTGTGTGAGTGTGCATGTGTGTGTGAAGGCGGAGGAGTAGAAAAGCCGGAGAAGTGCACACACATCACATTCGCACTGAAACCGCCAAGCTCTTATCTTATTGGAAGACATTATGAGATGCCAAAACACTAACATCAATCTCATGGAGTCCCTCAGGATGCTCTAAATATTTTTCATGAGGCAGACAGTTATTTAAAACCCTTCAGGCTGTGTCAGGGAGCCTAGAATTGAGAATATGTAGCTCTTTTCAAATATCTGACTCCATGAGGTGTGCTTGATTTAGCTTGCCTTACACGCAGAGTTTGCTCTTTTGAGACTAATCCTTTGTTTCCACTGAGACTGACAAGGTAAAACTAATGCACAACAGCACATTACTGAAACCATCTATTTTCCAACTTGGTTAGAGTTTGAGAAAATTAATTTGGTATTTGCAAATGTAATTATTTAGATTTTAGCGAAGGGTTTAGTAATTGTTTGAGGATGTCTGCATGCTGCTGCTGATGCGATGAATCACTAGTTTTAAAACTGAATGCAGTTTTTACTGATCTGGGTTCACACAGCTCTAGCAGACTCAGCCTCTGTGTTGTTGTTGAGCGATTGGTTTGGGTTGATATTTTTTTATCGGTTGAGACAACTTAGCCACCAAGCAAAACACCCCAGGCTAGTGCATACCAACGGGCAGGAAGCAAGACCAGAGAGGAAGTGACATCATACCAAAGCCAAACTCACCTGGATTTTCAGGAGAAAAAGCTGCAAAGGGTTCTGCGAGGACAGAGAGAGAATCGGGCAGACATAGAGATAGGAACAGAAAGAGAGAGAGAGAGAGAGAGAGAGCCATTAGATAACTTTAAATGCAAGGGAAAAGTCAGTGAAATGTCACACAAATGTCACAAGACTATCAAACTCCTCCTGAGGAAATTTAAGTTAATTCCTCAGATAACTCACATGAATTATGGCATTTACTCGGCTCCTTTGCTAGAATGCAATTTCAAACAGAGCACATTGTGCGAGTTGGGAATTTGAGATGGGCTGTGTTGAGAGTGTACAGGCTATGTGTACGTGTGTGTCTGTGTTCGCAAAGTTCAAGCATTTCAAGTTGTTTATCTGTGGAGTCCAGTTAAATTGGAGCGGGTAAGGGTTTTTTGGCTTGCTGCTAACGCACAGAGCAGAACCTTCTCTTTGACTGCCTGGAATGCAAACAGAAAGAACTGGCGTGTGTGTCTTAGTGTGTGTCAGATAGTGCATGTGTGTGTGTGTCGTGGGGGGCGGCTGAGAGAGACAGAAAGGGGGAAACCGACTTGGGAACTGGCGCCTTTTGGCGGGAACGCCAACATACTGTGAAAAACTCAACTGCGTTGGGTGATAAGCAACATCCCAGAATGCTCTGAGTGACAGAAGAGGGGAGGGAAGGGAGGAAGGAGGAAACACAGCAGCATGGAGGCAGGAGGGGGCTGTCATCGTTGCCTTCCAAGCTGCTGTGCTGCTTAGACTCTCTCAAGACTCCCGTGACACACATGTACACACAAAAAAGACTGATAGAACGCAAAGAGCAGGAAACACACAAAAACAGAAGCGATTGCCACAAGCTAGAGTGACTTAACACACACATTCGCACACACACTCTTTCCCTCAATTACACTTTTTCTTCTCCCCACTGTGGTCCAGCTCCAAAGCACACTGGACGTCAGTCAAAATGATGACGGAAGGTTTTTGGCTCTGAACCCCCGGCTCGGTCTCTGATCTGTTTAAGACCCTCTCAAAAGCCCCTGCTCAGGCCAGATTAAGGAGGCTATGCTGGCGCTCGCCTCACACCAGGCACCCAGAAACTTACTTGGGAAACAGCCTGTCTAGTAATTCCCTTTGACGGCTCGGGAAAAGCTCTGTTTACAAATACGACAGAGGAGTGAGCGCAAGAGAGATAGAGGGAGAGAAAGAGAAGAGAAATCTAATGAAACATAGATTAGCATCGCTGGGGCCCACGGGGCGTTTATGGCCTAGTTTTCCTATTCTTCTTTTCTTTTTTTTGTGGAGGAATAAATGCTGTCCCTCCCTCTCCTTCCTCCTTTCATCTCTGTATTCGGTGGGCTCTTTGGAGGAGAGGCTGTCTCCGAAACAGGGATGGGAGGGCGAGGGAGTAGAGGGTTGGATTGGCGGGTGGGAGGTGTTTATCACTTCATGTGTGTCACTGTTCAAGGACCTTAAGGCTAAAAGTGGAGGAGGTAGACAGGGAACGGCAGATTGAGGGAGGGCGAGACGAAGAGGCGATGGGAGAGTTGACGGAGGGTGAGACGAAGCGGGTGGGTCAAATGATGCGTGTGTTTGTGTGTGACTTACGTGTACACTCTTTGAGCGGGATGCTTGAGCTCATGTGGATGTTGTCTATCCAGATGTGTCCTCTGGTGCCGTGCACAAAGAAACCTTCCATCACAACCTACCACAGAGAAAACAGGGGAGGAAGAGGGAGAGGAGGAGGAGGTACAAGTTGAAAAAGAAGAGGAGGAAGACGGAGACAGGATGAAGGCAAGGGGGAGCAGGGGGGTGGAGGCAAATTGAGAATGGGGACAAGTAGGAGGAGGAGGAGGAGAAAGAGGATAAAAACTTAATATGGTGTCTGTGATTTCAAAGTTGCACTCAAAACTTGCAATCATCCTCCCTTTCTTTGCAAGCATCTTCAACTTACTTTTTTATGAGAACATTAAGTGCCTGTGATGTCTCTGACAAATGCACGACAATCCCCAAACAATCACACAGCCAATAGAGACACTATGGCATACTTTAGCTCCTTTTGAAGTCAAACCTGGCCCATGGTGACAGAGAGGTTAAAACTGATGCTTTCATATGCTCTGAGATGAGTCTCTCTCTAACCAACCCTGATAAAGACATTAAAGATATGTTTCTTTTTCTGGGGAGGCATATAATAAAAGGTCTGACCCAGATACCTATTTATCAAGCAGACATACTTTAATATAGCTCACTGATATTTGCCTGGGGTCTATCTGCTGTTATGACTTTTCCAAACACTTGCTTTTTCAGCCCTTGCACTTTTTTCATACCAGTAAAGATAAAGTTCATTCCAAAATGTGGGTTTATTATTACCTGGAAGTCTTTAGGGGAGCGAGGCAGGATGGTGCGACCCTCCTTCCAGACGGGGCCCTGATCATCTTTCAGTGTCCACAGGACGGTCTCCTCGTTGTGAGCGTCTCGCAGCAAGACCTTCAGGTGGCCCTGGGCCTCCCCCGACAGCTGATAGGAGAAGAGGAGGCAGAGGGGCCCGGTGTCAGCCGCCACCACGGGGCTCACGAGCCGAGCTTGCTGTTGCTCTGTCTTTAGGCTGGCGTCCATGTACAGATAGCTGTTGAGCTCTGGAGGGGAGTGAGATCGGATGAGATAGGACTAAACATTACTTTGTCTTAAATCCAGATGTGTTACGATTATACAGAATAACTTTGGTGATTTCAATGTTTTAGCTGTCTTCACCAGATTTGAAAATGCTATGAACTTTTGACTAATGCTACTCATTCAAAACCCAACTGGATAAATTCAGGAATAGATAGAATCAAGTAAAAAACAAAACAAAATGTTGATATTAGAGAATTTCACAGCAACAATATGCACCCAAGCTGTTTTAGTATTTTTAATACATTGCCAGAAATGAGCAAAGCTTTGTTTTAACCTTGAGTTTGCTGGTTGCAGTCAAATTAAAGTGAAAATATCTTGATTTAATGGGTTTTCATTTCAGCACTGGAGGCAATAAGAACTAGGATATTTGAAAGGCTGTGTGGACTTTTGAAATCCACTGTAAATGGATGCTGCTGGAATGACTTTGTCGGGCACAAATGAAACACATACACATACTGTGTGCATATAGTCACACAATTATACTCGTTAATCATCACTGTGTGCACATACAGGCAGACTTAGACACATATATCCATACAAAAACATGTACGGCATGTGTTTTCACACAATGACAGATATCTCCAACTTGACTCTCAACCAAAAAGGAAACTAATCACCAGTTGCTAACAGGAATGGGATCAGAACCACACAATAGTCACACCAAACAATAGCGATATCACAAATATAAACACACAGAAGAATAGGTCCAGTGAGAGCGTCATTCGTACGCTCTCACTGGACCTATGGAGGGCTACCAGAACTCATGCCAAGACCCTTGGGGCCTATTTCTCTTGATTCCCTTCCAGGTAAATGACTTAAACAACGGAAAAGTCAAACAAAACGCACACCACTCCATTTGTTTACACCAGAGGATGTTTAGTTTGCAAATTGGATGCCGACATGAATTCCATTGTGAGAGAGTAAGATTGGTGAGACTACAGTACGTAAGGGTGTGTGTGAGAGAGAGAAAGAGACTGTGTGTGTGTGTGTGTGTGAGAGAGTGATTCAAAGAGGCGTGTGGTGAAGAATTTTTTAAGTGGACCCTGTGGGAAAATATCCAATATCAACAATCTGCAGATTAAATCACCTTCTTTATCATGAACTGTGTGTGTACGTGTCTGTGTGTGTGTGTGTGNAACTACGAGCCTTTCTGTCTTGAACGCAAGGAAAAAGTAGTCCAAGGCTAATCGAGAGTGTGTGTCTGTTTTACTTTTTGTGTCCAGTAACGCTGTTTGTCTTTAATACAGCATCTGCTTTTTATCCAAAGCACCTTACAGCGGCATCCACTGAGGGTGTATGTTTTTAGTACAGACATGCTCAAGTTATAGAGTGACTGGATCTATAACCTTTCACTGTGTGTGTGTGTTTTGTATGTGTGTGTTCGCGTATGCGGCCTTTCCAGCAGATCCGACAAGCAGTATCTGGAGGGACAAATCTTCCTCCGACTTGACAGCTCCCCTCTGCCCGCCATACGCCCAGACTCGCCTGTGTGTGACACTTCAGACAGTGTGTGTGACAGTGTGTCCCTTGGCCCTTCGCAGCCCTGGAATGAGTGTGTCTCTGTGTACTCTCCCCCGCTGCACACCGCACAGTTTTTGTGTGCATGCATGTGTATATACGCCTAGAGAGGATGTGCGAGTGAACCATATTTGTGACTCTGTGAGGCGTTTTATCACTCATTTTAATGTGTGCACCAAAACCTCTTCCATTGCCTATGCCTCGTGTTGAGGCGCAGTGTCTCGCAGTGAACCCCCCATTGTTATGCCTCTTGTTCGCCAGACAGCTCATAATCGAGACTGCCTCGCCATACGCAGCACAACAGAGCATTATTAATCCATTTCACAGCGGTCTCCTACAGTGAGAAACAAACAAGGATTCAATCTATGAAGCCTAGTTAGCACATTTCTTCAAGCAGGGGTATATTAAGCCAAATAATACGGATTATGGTGACTTATTCCACCTCTATGCCTAATTACTGGTTTCATGACTGAGGACAAGAGGTGAGGAGCTCATGGTTTCTGGGTCACATGAGAAAAAGGAATTCTATAGAGGATTAAACAGTGATTTGATAGCAGTGAAATAATGATCCTGTGTTGGCTGGGATTTCTGACCTCTGACATGTGCAGGAAAATCAAAGGCTGGTGTGGCGTGTCAAAACGGCTGGAAATGGTACTCCAAACATGAAAGCCACAACCTGACTAATCTAAGCAACCCTTTCCAATCCGGTCGAAAGGAGAAGAAATGAAAGAAGCTGCTTTGAAGCCCCCTGTCAAAGATGGTTTTGACCTGCATAGGTCACGCTTCAGGAGAATTTTTGCCTTTTTGCTGTGAGATCTGTTTCCCTGCTGAACATGACCCAGGTGACATCACAAATTTGACAAAAAAGGAGGCACGCTGAACCTCTTGTTTAATTCTCTACAGCTGCAGAAATTCTGAATCTTTTATGAAGACTTGCTCAAAAGCATTGCATTTTAAAACAAGGTTGGAATAACAATCTCTTACCCTGCCTATGGAAAATTATAAATAGCGCTATGAAAATAAACCCTCCCTAAACCCAGCAGGAGACATCTTCTATAGTTTTTAATAACATGCCAAAAGCTGCATTTTTGATCCACGGGTATGTATAAAGGGAAAGTGAATAATTATTTCTTCAAGGAGTGTATAAGTAGATGGAAGTGTACACTGCATCATCTGGGATGTGCCTGTGGTAATGGAAGGGCAGTGACGGACGGCTGGGAATAACTGCTCGTCTTTGGAATCTCCTGCTCTGAACTTAATTGGAGCTACTGGGTCTTTCACTTTCAATTCTCTGTTTTATTTATATGGCACTAATTCATAACAGAAGTTACCTCATTGCACTTTTAACCCCTTTTAACCCTCTCTTTACCCCTTCCTGCCAAGACATCATGCATTTTGACAGACAGAGGCGAGCCAGCAGAGAGCTGGTGTTTGTCACATGTGAGGCTGTATGCACTTGACACAGCGGCGGTATCTATTTCCCTCAGTTCATTTTCGTTCCCAATCACACGGAAAGAGTGGCGCGGCTGGCAGACAATGTTGCTGCTAAATTAGACTGGTTTCAATTTAAGGAATTATTTTAATCAAATTGAAAAAGGACTCAATGAAGATGCACAAGAAGAACGACTCCATTTAATTATAGAAAACAGTGTCTTGTCTAGACCCACCGAAGTTGCTAAAATAAACTTAATGCATTTGAGCTTGGGCAATTTTCTGTGCCCAAATGAAATTCTCCTTGCAGCTGCATACATAAAAGCTCTGCAGTAATCATCTGCACTTGACAGAAGCTGACACAGAAACACAATGTCAAATTTGAGCTGCGAACCGCGTTGCTTCTGTAAAATCATCCAGACCTACTAGCTTAACTAGTTTCAAAACAACCCCTGCCGGTCACTGTCTATCAAATGCTTTTTACACAGAAGAAAAACGGAAGCTCCCTGAAGCAGCTCTGAGTCGTTCTGCTAACAGGACAACAGCTGTGTGATTCATGCAGAATCTTCACATGACTGATGAGGAGACTCACCGTGGCTGTGCAGGGACCAGAGGAGAGGGGCGATGGGGTCGTGCGTCCACCCACACAGGCCATGGTCAAAGTCACACACACTGTCTGATGGAGGAGAGGTGGCTACTGTAGAGGTGGAGAGTAGGGAGGAGGGAAAAGACGGAGTATGAGCGAGAGCCAAAGGGCACAAAGGCATGAGAAATCGCAGTCATTTCAGATAAAGAAGCATTCACAGCTGCTCTACATAATGTCATACAGCCCTTTGAAGGGCTTTCATCTTTGTTATTACAGCTTCCTAATAATACCATTAATCCAGTATTTCTTTTGCTTTCAAGTAAAATACTTTGTTCCCTGATCTCACCTGTAGTTGTAATGGGAACAGTGGTGGTTTCAGTGTCGGCAGGCAGAGTTGGCGTGACGGTATCAGCCGGTGTGGTGGTTTCTACAGACACAAACATATGACAGGTCAAAGATTGGGTTGTATAAAACAATCTACAGACATTTGATTATTGCTAGGAGGATGCATTAATCACCCGATGTTTGCTTAAGAGATTATTTTTATGGAATTTCTCAAAGGGGGCCAGGAAGCACACATGTGAAAGGAAGTGGTGAGCAACAAAGGCAGAGAGAACCAGAAGGTAGCCCTATTAGTAATGAGGTATAGTGTCTTACACCTTTAATAACTCTCCATTCTACATATTTTCCAGTGATTTAGACAGCAAAGTAAGCTTGTTCTATATTTTGAAAGCTGTTGAATCTGATTTAATTGTATAGCCCTTTTCAACACGGGTAACAAAGTGCTTTAGTATTTTTACCACTACCATGTCTGTACACTAAATATGAAGTTACAACCAACGGCGGGTTAGCTTAGCTTAGCATAACGGCTTGAAGCAGGGGGAAATAACTAGTCTTGATTTGTTGAAAGGTAAAATAAAATTTACCTAACACCCTGTCTAAAACTCACTAATTTACATGTTATGTCTTGTTTGATTAATCCACACAAAAAACAAAGTGTGAAACTGAAAATTCACTGTTTTCTTGGCGGGGACCTGGAGGGTCTACTGGTTGCTTGGCAAGTGGTCCCAGCCAACAAATTGTCTGGCGCGTAATACCCTGTAAAATTCCCTCTTTTCTCATTGCAAGCTGTAGCACAGAGCAATCCAGCACGTTCCACTGAAAATAATCTCGCAAAGAACAGTTCGGGTTCACTTTAACAACAGAGCACATTTTAAACAGGAAACTGAAGAGTTATACTGCTGTTTCGAGTCATTTTAACCATAATTCGGCACATAAACAGCATGTCTTCGTGTCCTGTATATTAAAGGTGTATTAAAGCTTTTCTCATAATTGAGAGTGTGAGTTCATTGTCCGAAACTAACTCCATCTCTCGTCTTCTGTCTCCATTCGGCCATCCCACCCAGAGTGTCAGAGACAGGCAGAGGCAGGCACAGACAGCCCCAGAGCACCCGAGGGGGGCCCCATGATGTTGTGTCTGGTGATCAGGCGTCAGTATCTGTCTAACACACATGCTGACTCAAATATGCAGACACACAGATGCGTAGGGAACACATGCATAGTCACACACACACTCACGTACATACAGAACGCCTGGGCTAAGGCTGATGGATGACTGAGTCTAACAAACTCCCCTCGACCTTGGACAGCATGATCACACTCTGGGACTACTCACTGGCTGTCAGGGAGGATACAGAGCACACACACTCCATCTCGCACTGTGTTTTTGTGTGTGCATGTGTGAGCTAAGGGAGAACAAACGGAATGTGAAATGGATATTATTTTCTTTCTGTCCTTAAAATCAATTTAAGCAGACATACATCACAAAGAAAGAGAAACAACACACTAAGGCATAAATACGCCAACAATTTGCTCATTAAAACACATCACATGTGCGCACAAACAGACACATGTTGAGCAGACTGCAGTTGGAATGTGAAGTGGGAGAAAGCTATGTGTTATTAGGAGCAGATGGGTCAACACTGGTGTGTTATGGGAGTTTACACAGAGGTTTGGGTCACATCTCAACCGAAGATTAAAATTTATCATGTGAATAAACTCTGCACGCCGTTCTTCCCTCAATTTCTGTCTGTTGCAAAAAGTCATTAACAACACATGTTTACACAGTGATTTGTTGTTTTTGTCACATTTCACTGCACTACATTCAAACATATTGCATTTATTTATTTATTTTATTTTTATTTTTTTTACAGATACGGATAGACTCCAGCTTCTTTTTCTTATTTAACTGACATTAATGACCTCTGAGCGGATTCATAGGCATATTATATTTCATATCGCTTGGCTAGCTTTTTCTGACATGTCTCATTTAAGCCTATCCAAACAACTCTGAGGCTCGGATGCCTGATGATCTGATGTGTGCTCATCAGTTGGAAAAGAAACACAGCAACCATGCAAACATCGAAAAAAGAAAGTCACATAGATTCATCACCACACATAACTCTGCAGAATGTCTGTTAGCCTGTTTAAAACACGAGTATTAGAGCCTCCTAATGGTCTTCCTGCACGATTACCATTATCATTTAAAGACTATGAAAGTCACTAAGGGCAACAAACGCAGCGTGATACACAATTGATCCGCTTAGAGAAACTTCCTGTGGAAATGAGCACGGCGGCACCCCAGCTGGAGAAATGGCATACATGAAAGGGCTGGCCACAGTTGGCAATGGCTTCTGACATTAACCCAGCGTTAATGTCACGTCCTTTATGCCTGTCATTAACTAACTAATGAGACTCTTATCGCTGCCGGCCTACTGAACAGGTAAGGCAAGGAGAGCAGCCCTCACCCTCAAACCTCTCTTCCTTCTAAATTTCAAATGCAAGATCGTCTCTTGTGCACACTCTTCTTGTTTGTTTTTCCTTTTTATTCCAGTCTAACCTTTGAGTCCTCCAGTTAAGTCTTGGGACTAGGCGTTAAAATAAACTGAGCGCCTGCATATTACCTGGACGCCAGCAACACACGTGCTTCCATGTGTGTGTACAACTAAACACACATAAACACAAAACACACGGCCAAGTCCATTAAGATTCTACCCAGCTCTTGAGCACTCTGTGCTTTCAAAGGTCAGGCCTTGTCACAGTGTAAATGTGCTGACCTTTCTGGGGTGTGACAGGAGTGTCGGGGGCAATGGGAATGGGACCGACCTGTGCATTTGTGTGGGTGTATAAGTTTATGCGAGTCTGTGCGAGTGAATGTGTGTGAACGTATGTGAGCTGCCTACATTTCCCCAAGCCCCGTCCTTGATGTGTGTCACACAGAGCTGTGTGAGGAGGCCCATGTTTGCATAGGCAGGCCTACTGTACATGCGCAACAGAGGGCCTTGCAATGCAGGAAAAGTCCCTCTGCAGCAGAGTGTTGTCTTACATAATGTGTCTACTGCTGCAGGTGATGATGCAAGTCATCATCATGCACGGGATGAGACACCAACACTTACAACTGCACCCAGGGGAACTGCTGGCATAGATAATGGCGATGCACACTCACACGTACAAATACACATCGCAGCTGCGCATGCATACACACATGATCCCAAAAACACACAGACGTTCACTGATAAATGCTTTTGAATGCTTGTGTCTCAACACACACACAGACCCCAAAAACACACACACACACATACACAGGGTGTCCGCATAAAAGTTATTGCTCACTCCCAAAGATTCTGACTCAGCAATAAGTCAGAGAACAGGAAAAAAAAATCTTCAATTATGTAGAAAGCTTTTCTGTAAATCTCTGCTTGGCAGTCCTAGACATACACACAGACACACACCGATGAATGGATATGCATGCAAGCCAATTCACACACACACCCTCCCAAAATATATGATGAGAAGGACAAGTAGCCATTGTTGTGATATTCTATTGGGTATGGTTAAGGGCTCAGACCAAGGTTCATACACACACACACACACACACACACACACACACACACACACACACACACACACACACGGAAGCTTTCCTAAAGGATGGGTTTCTTTGAGGACAGCAGGGACATAAAGAGCTTATGTGAACAGCCAAAATATGTATAACACCAAACTATGACTGTCATCATTTTATAGTGAGCTCTACCATACACACTGAGATTTTGAAGCAAGCTGAAAGCCAGTGGGAAGCTGAGACACCTGCGGTTTACATTACAGGTGTGTATGTGCATGTGTGAGCTACAGTTCAGTGTTCCTAAGACTAAAATGATCCTTCCTGGAAAAAGGCAGAGATGATATTTTGCATTTTTTTCTACTGATCAGTCTCTAAAATCTCCTTCCTGAGCTCATACATTTTTCATTTTTTGGAGCATGTACAGTATGGTAGGGGAAAAAACTGTCACTGTAGAGGCTGTGTGTGTGTGTGAGACGGCTACACATCAACAGTGGGAAACAGAAGGAGTCAGGACCAACAGCAGTGAGTGAGCATGGAAAAGAGGTGCGAGTGATGAGTAACAGAGGAGGAGGGGGAGGAGAGGAAAGGAGAGCAGGCACGGTGACAAAAAAAAAGAACAAAAACATTTATGGGCCCACGCACTGAGCCTCAGGGTGGGAAAAGGAAGAACTGCAACCATGTGTAGGAATGGGAAGAGAAACCTTATTCTGCCTCAGTGTGGTAACTGCAGCAAACTGAACTAGGCACGATTTGGAGTAAAGAAATAACTGTGTGATTCATTTAAATGAGAAGAAGTTCAAAAAAAGGGCTTAACTGAAGACAGAACAAAGAAGAAAGTGAATAGTTTGAGTGTAATGGGAAGTGAATGATTTACAGGATGCCAGCAGTAGTCCACAATTCCTGCTGAGTTTTAGATGCTTGTGAACAATGTATAACCCTCAACAGCAGTTTTCAGTGCCCCCCCCCCCCAAAAAAAACCTCCACTCCATCTGATAAAAAATTTGCCCTCTGCAAAAAGTGGTAATCCCTGACCCTGAGGTTCTTGCTTTTTCATTTTTGTTTTCATCTCTGGGGTTGCGGTTCATTGTTGTCGTGTTTCTGCACTGCACTTCCCACGGGTCACTTGTCAATCAAACAGTAAATGCAAAACACAGCATTTCCTCTGCGGTGTGGGGAAACAAAGCGACCAGATACCAGGTGTAAAAGTAAATGCTTCCATATACTGCATGCAAATTAAGTTGCATTCTATGGCAGAGATTATTGCTTCATCACTTCCTGTTTTTAACCGAATTATAAACACAAACCGTTTTACATTGTTGTGGCTTCATAACTTCGTCAAAGCACAAGAGACACACACTTAACACACAGAACTTTATATCATTCATTATATGTATACAAGCACATAAACCCTCACAAATCACCTCAATGAATGGATAGCCTAACTTGTATTTATAGTGGCGGGATTACAATAGTGTGTGAATGTCCTGTAAGGAGTCTGGAGATTATACAAGTCTCTTGTTCTGTGGTTTATGTTGTGTGTAAGTCTGTCCATGTGTGCCAAAGTGTGTATGTAAGTGCTGAGCATGTTGTGCTCTACAGCCCGGTCATCCTGTACAGGCACAGAGGGAGTGGTAAACAGTGAGAGTCCATGTGTGAGCGAGTGCTGGTGGATCTGGTTCTCCAGCACTACCTCACATCTGGATTACAGACCATGCTGGAAAGTGAACACACCAGTGCTCTCTCTCGCTCTTTGGGGACGCATTCCTTTAAACTGAACCCTGTCCAATCTCTGCTGATGCTTACACTTGTAGTTGTAGAGGCTTAAAGAGAGCCTAACTCATATTTTCCAGGGGAAACCGTCTCAGAAACAAATCAAAATCACAACCTTTCAGGGTCAAGCTCTTACTGTGCAATCACTTTCCCTTGCTCGGCCAACACTGGGTGTCTCTTTTCACCTCTGGCAGGCTCTAATGACTCTCATGCATATCTAATGTGAGCCTTCCCTTTTCTGGTGAGCCACCTTCCTCAAGGTCCATTCAGTTTTGGTTAGATCACTGGAGTTCATTACAGTGTGGGGCAAATAATTCAGCCTGGAATAATGTAGAGAGCAAATTATCATATATAAAATGACTCCCTGCCACATAAGCAACAGTAGAATGTCCTACCTGGAAGGTCACAGCCCAGTATCTCCACTCGCATCCCGATCCCCGCTGGAGACCACCTCTCTGGATACAGCCTGATGTACTGGGCCACTATCTCTTCAAAATGACGTAGCTCTGGGGTGTCGTAGTGTGTGTTCCCCTCAAAAATCTGTCCAAAATACACAAACACAAAAGTGTCATCTTGACAGTTTGTCTGTAAGGGGAGGTTACTGTCTGTAAGGGGAGGTTACTGAATTCTTTGCAAACACACAAACAAAACATTTCCAATCTATCCTCCTCCCTCACCCACCTTGGGCAGGCTAATCTTGCTGTCCATGATGAAATTCCACTCTTTCCCATTCAGGCTGTATGCCACTTTGTACTTCCTGACAAATGCCCGGTTATCTGTGGTCGCCCCACTTCCTGCGTCTCCTCCCCTCGCTCCCTGGGTGATCACCCCGCGCACCGTCTTAGGCACACCTAGATCCACCTGCAGAGATTAAATTTATTAGAAATGCATGGTGATTAATGTACTTCACTCAAAACAACACAATGTTATGGCATGGCAATATGTATTAGCATTTAAAGGTACAACATGTTGCATGTATGTATAATTGTGACATTTTAAATATCAAGAAACATCCTGAACAAATGACAACATGACCAGACAGTTGCTTTTGTCTTGCATATTTAGCAGATAATATAAAATGCACTATAGGTTCCAATAGATACATTTTATTTAGCTATTTATTTTTACCCTATTAGCTGTAAACTGTTACTCTACTTGGCACCCACCCAGGCTACTCTGCTATTAATCTTTTATACTCAAGTATACTATTATATTAATGCATGTAATTTAATTTTGAGTGATTCATTCATATTAAAATACCACACATAATTAACATATAGGGAAAAAGGTACAATCTGAAAGGAGCAAACAAGCATTAACATCATATGTTATTGTTGGTGCTAACATGGTAATATAATCTGGAAACATACAGTCAAATTGTTTAATAAATGCAAATAAAATCCCCTTATACCTGAAGCCACTCCTCTCCAGCCAGGGGCTGTGCAGGGGCGGGGAACCAGCCGGAGCGACTGGCCACCAGACGGGCGGTCCCAGGATTCCACACCATATCCCTGCTGGAGGAGGCTGAGATCTGGGCATCGGGCAACAGGCCAGACAGCAGGCCCTGCAGGTCAGAACATGGAGCATCTGGAGTGGAAGAGAAGCCAGAGATATACTAATGTTAACCTTCACCTCGGGAGGGTTGATGGAGAAGTTTCAACGATGAGCTAACGTACACTCGTGCTGTTACACATATTCCCACTTGGGAGCTGTTAAGCTGCACCACAGGATTGCACTACTGGCCACTAAGCATTAAGAGTTTAGACGGGAGCAAATAGGAGAGAGAGAGGTGGGCAGCTGAGGAGGGAAAAGAGATGTGTAGCGCAGCACAATTGCTTCATGTTGAATATGCAATTAGACTTCCATTAGTGAGATAAAAGCATATGTTAACTTTGCTGCTGAATGGGCACATGTCCCTGCTTGGCATCCATGCACTTCACATATCAATATGTTATTTCACTGTATTGTATCTTTATAGTTGCTACAATAGCTTGTGTGTTCACTGTGCTACACACATTTTATGTATATTCACTGGCTGAGAGAAAATTACAAGTACACGTAAAAGCACTTGGAAATGAAACTCATTCAGATATGGATGGGCGAGTAGCATTGAAAGTAACTTCCTTAGGGAGTGTGTGAGAGGGAGAAATGAGGATTAAGGGGATAAGAAAGGTATAATATGAGGAGTTGGGAGGCAGAGAAGTACAGAGCGGAAAAAAGCGAGAGAAAGATACTCAGAGCTGAAGATGACGGCTTGGGGAAACTGGGAGGAGAGCAAGATGTGGAGATGAGACTCCTACAGAGACAAACAGTGGGAGAGGGAAGGATTGAGATAGGATGAGCGAGAGACTAGGGGTGGTAGGTGTGGGTGGTGAGAGGTGGGGAGAGCTTGAGAGACACGGAGGAAGAGAGAAAGGGCAGGAGGTAGGGAGATGGGGAGATGTTAGCTGTGCTGACGGTTTAAGAGAACACAGATCAAAGTTTCATGCTGTTATGTCACTGCAAAAGCAGGAGATGTAAATAATAAATAAAAGGCACCGGAAGTGTATATGTGTGTGTCTGTGTACATTTCTAAGTGTGTGCCTGCTTTTGAGGTCATCTGCTATATTTAGAAACTGCATGTGTGTGTGTGGATGTACCTGTACTGTAAGAGCTAATAGTTATTTCAATAGCAGCTGTTGAGGCTGAAGCGAATCACAGTTTCTGATGTAAGAGCGAACGGGGAGCCATGAATGATTGATCGGTACTCATTTCTCCACATAGAGGAGCTCACAGAGCAAAGAGGATGCATCAAAAAAAGAAGAAGTATCTAAAACCATGAGAGGAAAAAAAAGGCGGCGTCGGGGGAGACAGAGAGAGCGAGCACGGAGAAGAAGTGGGAGAGCGTCAAGACAGGGAAGTGACACTGGTGGTGCCTCTGGAAGGAAGAACAGAGTAAAAGTTTCCTCTAATTAGCCTGAGGCTTGCTATGTTTAAAAGATAGCAGTGTGGAAGAGAGACTAAATACAATCTATACAATTCATGTGTGAGTGAGCGTGTCAGTGAGTTTATGTGTTCCTTGTATTTATGGTTTAGGAGGTTATTTTTTGCTGATGTTCAGATGTCTTTAAAGTTGATCTTTGTTTAAAGGAATTATATTTAGGTTGTTTTACATTGCAAGCCAAAAGGCTGCTGACCACAACGCTGCTGGTTTGAAACCCTAAATCACCAAAGAGGACAAAAGAGTGAACAAATAATTTTCTCCTCTCCCTCATCGCTTCTGTAGAATTGCATTTGAACAAGAACCTGAGTTCTACAGTTGCTATTTATGTTCAGTCAAACTGTACAATAATACCAGGAAAGTCAACTTTCTTAGGCAACACAAAAAAAAAGAGGTTAGACAGATATAACCTCACGATACACACACACCCCCACGCACCTGTAATCTGGCACCCGTAGAGCTCGAAGCGCAGGGCAATGCCGTTCTTCCAGGCCTGTGGTCGGATACGAACAAACCGGGCTAAAACTGGCTGCTGGACCCGGTTCAGAACCACCTCAGCTGGGTCAGTGTTGGCGTGAAAAGTCTAGAATAACAGAGACAAAAAAAAGACAAACAAAGATTGGTTATTATCAGAAGGAGACATGCTGGTATCTGTGCTAGGACTCTCTTATCTCTCTCTTTCTCTCACACATACACACACTGTATCTCTTACTCTACACTCATCCACAGTGCACGGTTTCGCTTGGCTTCACACACACACACACACACACACACACACACACACACACACACACACACACACACACACACACACACACACACACA
>JAPMOB010214735.1:0-12379 GCA_029875015.1 Lepomis gibbosus
AGGTAAGAATATGAATAATATGTACAGTCTGTGTGCTTTACAAGAGGCTCAACCTTTGCAAAAGACAATATGAATAACTTACCATTTTGTACAGATTCATAAGTTAGACAAGGCTGCGCCACCAACCACATAAACAAAACAAAATCCTGTGGCACAATGGGTGGTCAATAGTTGGATTGATACATTCATGGTTGTGTTTTCATTTTGAGCCAAAGTCAGGCTCTCGGATGGGGAAAACAAAATCATGCTTTTCACAGGAGACCCCAGGTAATGTTCGTGTGCGTTTTATGTGCGTCTCTCTGTCCCATGAACAAGGGGGTTTCTTTTCAAATAGGTCTCTTTGAGAGTCTTTGTGCTATCCTCTTTCATTTACTTGTTCACTTGTTGTTATAATAAAGTTAAGTCTTTAGTGCATCTAGTGCCAAAGCAATGATCCTTGGCACACTGCGGTAGAATGACTCATTCTCCAGGCCCACGAGACTGTAGAAGGTCAAAGGTCGTCCTCCCACTACCGCTCTGACCCGAGCCTGGTAAAGTCCTCGATCATTCTTAGAGCCCAGATCAACTAACACCTGAACAAAAGAGAGACCCAATGAAGCAAGGGGGACAGAGAGAGAGAAAATGCAAGTTATAAATGTTTAGCTTTACCAGTGTACATTCACGTCTCATAACTTTATCTTAAATTAAAATTTACCTCTTGGAAGCTCATGTGTACGTTCTTGCTTGGGATGCTTAAGACCCAGCTGTAAGTGTCTCTGACATGGCTGACTTGCTGTGAGGACTCTCTCACTCCAGGACAAACTACAGGAACAAACAAAAACATTCCATTAGAGAAATAAAATCAGCTCATGAACAAGTGGATCATTTTTTAATGGTCTTCAATGAAAGTTCTTTCAGGATAGGGTGTGGCACATACTTTTCCCACTGGCCCCAGGTATCTGCCTCTTGCGCAGAAGGCTCCTGTATTTTCTGTGAAGACTTAAAGTCTTTACAACATGCACGGTTTGTTTGGGGTTAGCAGTCGTCTCTGTGTAAGCGCCCTCAGTGATCGGTTGAAAGTCAGTTGTTGACTTTGCTGGAAGTGGTAACTTTGATTTTGTTCTGTCTTCATTCTCAACAAAAGTAAAATCCTCTGACGTGGCGCTCCATTGTACATCAGGAGAAGCATCTCTATCGGATGAGCTTTCACTTTGTGATGAATCTGCTGTCACAATGTCATCTTGTGTTGTTAATGTCTGAATTTCATTCATCAGGGCTGTTAGAAGTGACCAAGGCTGCTGGGATTCTGGGGAGGAGGTGTGGCCTGTGTGGACCAGTGCAGCAGTGGAAGACGTAGGAAAAGGGGGGCTGTTGGGAGACTCCTCCTGGAGGTAGACTGTATCTAAGTGCAGAATGGGAGGAGCAGCTCTGGAGGCCAATTTGGAGCGAAGTGCTACGATAACAGATTGAAATTCTCCCTCCAGCTGATGTACTAAGGAGTCCTCTGTCTGTAGATGACATGTAAAAAAAGAGTTGGATATTAAAGTTAGGGTAGGCAATGTTGGAGAACTAGCAAGAGACAGCTAGATTTTGAAAAGATCCCACCTGGACCGAATGAAACCACTGGCAGACACTGTTTTCAATTTTGTGTCAGAGCATTTGATTTTATTGATTGCTGTCGGCATGTAAAGATAATTTCAACAAATTTAACAAAAATGCTTCTGAAATAAATTTCCAGCACCAGCTTTAAGATAATCTTCATATAAATCCACATCAAAACATTATAATTAACTGCCATGTCTACATCCGCTTCAGTCACTGGCATCCTACATTTCCCAGACTGCCTCATACCAAAGGAATGCATATTGAATGCTCAAGCGAAAACAATGAGTCTAGAAAGAAGCCTGTGCTCTTTGATGTTGCAAGGCTTATACTAAAACTGAATCAATTAACCACTTAACCATTACTAATTTAGATAGTTGTACACTTTTTTCAGACTGTGCAGGGAATATACTTCAAAATGATAATGTGATGTCAGATAATGCGATGCATACGGCATCTTCATTTGGACATTTTAGAAATACGACCTACCTGTAAGAAAAGGTTGTCTTCCTGTCTTATTGGTGTGGTAGTGATGTCTGTGGATGTGTCAGTGAGCTGTTTGTCCAGGTCCTCAGCCGTGTTCCTCAGGTATTGCTCCCAGTCATCCACCGAGGGTCCCACCTCTCTGAATAAGGCTGGAGGAACTGGAGAAGGACCCTGCTCTGTTGGCACCACAGCTCCACCTAGCTGTTCTGCAAGTAATAAAACACCTGTTACAACACTGCAGGGAGTGAATGAGTGTTTGCACAGTTATCTATTAAGTTATCTATACATTTTATGTTTGGACAGAATATGGAATAACATAATCAGTCAGTCATGTACCTTCAATCTGTGTGAGACCATGGCTCAGGCCCAGGTCCCTCCTCTCTCTGGTGTTGGTGAAAGCTGTACTGTATATGTGCTCAACCAGCTGAGGCAGAGTCTGGGTGAAGAATGTCAAGTCGACCTTGTCCCTGATGTAATCTTCGGCCCTCTGGAGCAAGTCCAACAAGGTCTGCAGGAACGAACGCAACTCTAGATGGCAGAGCCCAAACAAGAGATCAGAAAACTCAAAGGATGACTCCAAAGCAACATAAAGAATAACAAGTCAGTATATTTACTCACGACATTTCTTGAAGCGGGTGAGGCACTTTTCCTCTGCTATTCGGCTGCAAGCGCTGTCAGACTGACCAGGGGGGCAAGTCAGGGTATAAAAGTGACAGAGAGAGCTGAACTCCGACCTCTGTCCCTCCTCCGTCATTTCTGTTGTCTTTAGAAGCTCTGGACATGTTGGCTCCCTGCTTCCAAATGACTCTAAAAAGATAATCATGGATTGTAGTATTATAGATAATGATTTTGAAGTAGGTTGTATGTGAAAATATCTAATATTTCAGTTCCTGTAGCGCTATTGTTGCTTTAAACTCACTTTGTATCTCAGACTGAATCCAGTCAGAGAAAGCAGACACCCGTGTGTAGACTCCAGGCTTGCCCTTCTCCCCACAACCATCTCCCCAGGAGGTAATGCCATAGAGTTGGAACCGACCTGAAATTCGGTCCTGGTAGATAAGAGGGCCTCCAGAATCTCCCTACACGTGACAGAATATCCCCCAAAGATTAATCTGATCTGAAAATGGCTTATTTTCAAAGATACTTCGGTGTTGCTAAAAAAAAAAAAAGTTTCAGAAACAAAAAGAGCACCAGATTTTTTTTTACAGTGAATTAAAGGTATGCAATTCAGTAATTGAAGACAATTCCCAAATAAGCTGAAAGACCTAAAAAGAAGGACACAAAGAAAATGATGCGGTTCTGCCCACCTGACAGGAGTCTATTCCTCCAGAGAGATAGCCAGCGCACAGCATAGTATTGGTGACCAGTTCTTTACCAAGGGCACTCTTACAGGTGCTCTGAGGCAGCAGGGGCACCTTGGCTTCCATCACCACGTCAGCAGAAGGGCCGTCTGTAGAGAGAATAAAAATTTGCTAACTCATTGTCCTCTTCAACAGCACATAGTCTCTCAAAAACTAAGCTGTAAAGAGCTCTTAAGTGAAAATCCATGTTGATGATCACCCACTCACCCTCATAGAGTGAGCCCCAGCCTGCCACCAGACATGGACTACCAGTAGGGGGCTCCATGCCAGAGGGGAGACACACAGGGGTGACACGGTTGGACAGGACCACTGGAGATGTCAGCTCCACCAGGGCTATATCGTTGTTAAATGTCTTTGGGTTGAACTGAAGGAAGAGGAAAAGGTTTGATTTATTACATTACTTTAAGACTGATCTAGTTGTTTAATTGTTTGACCAATAGAGAGATAATACTATATTATTCCTATTCCCCTCTTTATTCCTTATTTTGCATTGTTACCTTAGGATGAGGGATGATGCGGTTAACTTTGAGAACCTGCTCATCAGGGTCAGTCTTGGTGATGTCAAACTCCCCCACCACAGCTGTCCAGTAGCTCTCACTGCGGCTGCTACAGAGGTCAGAAAAATAAGAGAAGCTGGGAGTGAGAGTAGAAAAAAACATGTAATATTCTCAAATGCAACAGACAAGTCGAAGATCTTATTATAGTTGTTGAAAACAGTGACGCACACTCACCCGGCAAAACAATGAGCAGCAGTGACAACCCAGGAGCTGTCCACCAGGACCCCTCCGCACATCAGGCCACCATCTAGCTGGAGGTTGACCAGCCATGGCCAGCTGCCTGGAGGAGCAGGAGAGCCGCCCACAATCCGGGAGCGAGGCTGTGTGATATTTTGCCCCGTGGGTGACCTCTGACCACACACTGCTGCTGGGACAGAGAGTCACTGATGGTCAAAAAGACTGCAAAATCAGCTTTTTGTAGACAATCACACAATACTGGAGCTGTTGTAAATTAGCCTCACGTCGCTTCACTGACTTTACAGACAGAGAGATGTGGATAATCTGTATGAATGCGGGAACACATGTATCCCCTCACCCTGTGCATGCGTCTGTGTAGCAGGTTCCAGGTTCTGCATTGTGTTAAGCAGGCTGCACTGGAGGACACGGGCGCTGCAACTCTCACCCATGATCCTGATGCAGCTCTCCTTGTCCAGTTCACCAGTTGGGCAGCGATGCTGATAGTAAGCACATGCCTGGCTCAGAGCCCAACTCCGCTCAGCTTCATCTTGAAGCTTCTGAGCCTTACTGATGGCATCACAGCTAGGCTCTGATAAGGCACTGACAGGAGACACTGTTGGGCGGGAAGAGGAGATTTGTTATAGACGCACTAAGAAAACATTGGTAATACAGGACAATGTGACTCAAGATGCTCAGTTACGAAAAGGGCAAGAAGAGTAATCTTTTACTTACAGCAGGACCCAGAAAGCTGTCCACAGTCCTGAAACAAACAGGGAGCACAGCCCCGGCAGCCTGCTTCAGCCCGACTCCTCTCAGATGATGCACGCTCAAGAGCGGACAGGGCACTAGCCATGGCCGCTTCTAGAACCACAGTGCCACGATCAGACAGAGCTGTAAGGGAGGACAGGAAGAACGAGAAAAGAAAGAACAGAAAATTGAAAAATATATAAAAAATGATTAAGATGCGAGACAAGCTAGAAAAGAGAAGAGGACATATGCCGAGAGAGAATAAGACAAAGACAAGTGCACAGCAGTGCAGAATAGGAAGGACCTCCTGGTCGTTACATGAAAGACTTTTATTTGCTGTGGGAACACTTTGTGTGTATGTGAGCTTTAGTATGAACTGCAGCAGCTTTCTGGTATGTGTGTGAGCAGCCCCCTTTTTCTCATGCTGCTCTTTGAGCTCATTGGCAGCGTGTTAGGGAAGCTAGCTCACGCTCAGCGCGCTGGTGAGGCTTCTGCAGACACACATCAATCAGACCGCCGACCCAGCAGCCCCCCTCTGTGCCGCACCACATCACAGGATAGGCCACTAACAACAACAATGCTGATTGAAGACTTAATTAGAAGGCCAGGGCTGAGCTGGCAGAGGCTGGCAGGCAGGGACAGGCCGTAGGGGCACGGGCTGGCAGCCCTGGGGCGGCTGGGACCCCGAGTCCCTTGTTCTAAACACTCCAAACACACATTGCCATCACCAGCCGTATGTATGAAGGCTCTGGTGTACTCAGCACTTCAACCAGAGAAGGCCAGAGGTCCCTCATCAAAGTGCTCTACTGCAGGATTCAACAAGTTTCTCTGCAGTAGCTCTCTGACAAGCCTGCCAGACAAAGTGCCAAAATGAAAACAATGTAGAATAAAGAAGACAAAAACACGCCTGGCATAATATTTCTATTCTTTAATGCTATAAAGATGAGTGCTGAAATGCACAGCATACAGTTCTTTTAAGGTGAGACACCTGCTGTTCATCCCTAAACTATATGTATCCAAGCATATCAGCAATCAACCAACTTCAATCACAAGTAAGCCAATAGCAAAATAAAACACTTCTATTCCACGTGTCAGCTGTTTGCCCGTCTTGGGCTATCTCATCGGGACTAGTAGTATCACCATAGTATTGTTTTATTTTGAAGCATCACAGCATCAGCAGTATTGGTTTGCAGGATTCTCATAATGATGCAGTAAATAAAAAAAGATTAAAATGTGTCCATAAGAAATGCTGAAGCACTGTATATTAGTATATATAGAAGTAATGTTTAATTAGTTAGCTCCACCTCTTGGGATTTCAGCAAAACTCAACGGTTTCCAAACAATAGTCAATGACTTTGCACTGTCATCACTACTCTTAACATATATTGGCATAATTTAGAAACTTTTTTTTTTAAATAGAAAAATTACCTTTGAGCGCACTCTGGGGCATCCTGTAGACCTCTCGACTTGTCGGGGCTCCCAGCAAGCAGTCGAGTCCCATAAGCAGCAGTGATAGCAAAATCAGCATGGTGTCAGAACATGAAACCTCCACTCCACAGTGATAACAAGCAGGCAGGCAGGAGACACGCGGAAAGAAGATGCAGAGGTCCTGGAGATGAGGCTATCCTGCAGTGTTTCCAGGTCCTTATTGTCTGTTTGCACACTGCAATTGCTAAATGTCACCCTCCTCCTGACTCTTTGGGCTCTCTCCCACAATGTGGTGCAGGGCATCTGTCTGTAAGTTTACTTAGAGGAACAATAGGTGCCTGGAGTTGTCCCTAGTATATATAGAGTCCCCAGGGGAACACCAGTAAGAGGGAGGGGGGAGAGGATAGGAAAGAGAGAGGGGGAGGGAGGGAGAAATGCTCCCATGGCCAATACACAAACAGATGAATTCATTAAGACTGTGACAGCAAATCGGGCGCAACTTGCCAAGGCTGGACATTACAAAGGGGTTTGGTTCTATGAAAGGAGACGGGGAGGGAGAGATACAGATAGGGTATGGGGGAGACGGGAAGGCGGAGTGATTGGCTGGGCAGCAGGGAAGGGGGTGTTGTTTGAATTAATTAATGTGAGAGGAAGAGGGAGAAAGTTATGCAGATAAGGATATGGGCTGATGTGACACTGGAGTAAAGGAATGTGGAGCGAGAGAAACGCCAACAGGCGTCTGAACTGAAGAGTCACAGTGTGAGTGGAGCGAGCAGGAGATGGAGGGAGGTTGAGTGACAGAGTGTGAGAGAGCGGGAGAGAGGGAGAGGGAAGTGTCTGCCATTCTGCATGTCCCTCAAAGAGGGCATTGTCCCCGGCGTCCCTCTGAGGATGCCCACATCAAAGCTGTCCCCCGGGCATCACTTGGCTGCCGCCTCCATTGATCACTTACAGTCTTTTATCCCCCCCATTAAAATATTGTCAGTTCACATCACTTTTGTCTTTCTCTGCTGAACTCTGCTTTTGTTACATAAAGATACAGTAAAAAATGGCGTATTTTGAAGACCAGAAGAAAACATTTGTTGAAGAAATTAAAAACTTTTTTGTTTTGTTTTGTTTTAGATTCTTGCATTCCTTGTCAACTTTTTGGACATGTCATTCTGACTTTCAGATAAAACGTTTGAGTATTAGTATAAATGAGATATAATCTGTCATGCTGATAAAATAGCACACATTATGGTTTTTATAGAAATGGTGAAAAGGCCACAGAGCTGATCTGATTAAATCCTTACAACTGAAAAAGATTAAGGTGTGTATTTGCTGTAGCTTGCCATCTTTAAGATTTACAGCTTAAACAATCACATCATGTAAGATACTTCTACCTCTTTCAAAATTACTATGATGGATGTGTAACGCTTTATGTCCTCCCCCTGTTTTAATAAAGATAAATTAATCAATCAATCAATTTTACCAGATAGATTTATGTAGAAGGAGAAACTGGGATTGGGAAGAGAGAAAGTTAAAAGTTTACATTGGAAAAAACTTTCAGCCAACTGAAGCTGTGTATTGTACTAAAACAGTGGCTTTAGTGTGAGCTGTAAGACAAAGATAATCTGCCTGTCTACTCTGAATTTAAGAAAAGATGAGCATTTTTAGGCATGCCAACTACACAGAAATAGTTCAGACAGCTCTGACTGCAACAATCGCTAATATGAAAAATATGTCAAAATAAGACATGCAAGTTTGCTTAGTCCAAATCCTGTTAGTATAACTCTGTATGTCAAAGCATCTGCATATTTAAGGACACATTTTTCTCTTCCACAAGACAAAAGCCAGATGTGAAATTCTACTGCAACTCAGTGAATATAACTGCTACAGTATAGGGCCACATTAAATTGTAAAAATGTCTACAGAGAGTGATCCAAATAACAAACCGATCACAATGTTCTGTACCTTCTCAGGCGATAGACAAGGGCATGGTCACAGTCCACATAGACACAGAAAGGAGTCTGTGCCGACCAGTAACTCAAACGAGAAGCACAAATTGGAGTCAATTTTGAGCCAACTAACTGGCTGAAGGATAAAAAGAGTGGCGGCTGAATCTAGCAGGGCATTATCAAAGAGAGCCGTTCACTGCTGCCACAAGCCAGCACCGACAGTCAGTTCACACCGACAACATACAAGTACGTGTGAGACAGTGTGCGACTGTGTGTTTATGTTTTCTGTCAAGGTTTGTGCAGCCAACTGTGGTGGATTCAAATGCTTTGATGGTGAAAAAGCTGTAAGCAACCGTACATATGCCAGGAAACAAAAACAGGCTTCAGAGATGGAATGAAAATGATGAGGAGGTTAGACAAGATGGAAAAAAATACATTTCTTTCTTTTCAAGCCTTGCTGTCAGACATTGATTTGTTAATACGTGTGTGTGTGTGTGTGTGTTTTGTTGTGTGCATTGTGCCCCAGCCCCCTCCATGTACCCGTGCGGCACCGTAGCCCTGAGATCTGAGAGCAGGCTCAGGCGGAGCAGAGCGGGAACAGCATGGGACAAACGGGCGGCACTCTTTCATTCCTTCCCTCACTCAATCCATTTGCCTTTGATGTCCTTTGATTAATCTGCCTTCTTCTCTGTACTCTTCTCTTCATCTTCCTTCATCTTCTTTCACTTTTACTGTCTGATTATTTTACTGTTTTTATTAAGTTTTTAGGCTACCTAATGCATAATTGTTGTTTCTTTACTTTTTCTGATTGTCCTATTTCTTATATTTTACTCTCATGTGCACTTTGTGACCATGATCTGTGAAAGAGGCTATATTAAATAAACTCTACTTACTTACTATCTATCCACTATTCACTTTGGCTCTCTTTTCTCAACCATCCGCCTGTTTCTATCTCTACAAATAGTGGTTTTCTACCTTGTCTACTCTTATAATTAAGTGACACTGCTAGTCAAAAACTGTGAACATCTTCTGTGCCTTTGATTGATGAATTCTTCTGCTGTGCCCTAATTTCCTTTATTGAATCTGGGGTATCTTATTACTGCTATATAACTATATTTCTGGTTCTGTTTTCTTTTACATTGCTTAATTGTTTGCCTAATCTTGCTCTAATGCATTTTTTTGTCTCACGTAATGCACTTTACATTGCTGCTTGTTTGAAAGGTGCTGTACATATAAAGTTGCATTGCCTAAACTGAAAAGTCACATGACCCAGCAGTAAGCAAGACAGTGTGTGAGAGTTTTTACTCTCATTTGAGTTCCACCTGTAGCACACACAGGGGTAACTGAGGCAAAGACAAAAAAATGTTGGCAACCTTCCCAGTAGATAGGGGGACTTTAAACAGTTGACAAACAAGTAGCTCATATCAAAAGTGATTTTCTTTTTTAAGTCCAGGTGACAGCTGTCCTCAGTTTTTCTGTTACCCAATAAAATACATATTTGAGAATAAGAATAAGATTTTCTGCAAGATGGATTGGTAAAATCGAGTGAGAAGTTCACATTTGTTTGAAACAGCAGTGATCGGACTGGCTGGGCTGCTGAAATTCATGTGAATGCCCAATCATCTGTTGAACTGTCGAGAAGAGACTTATTATGGGGTGCACAGGCTCGCCACTGGCAGGCTGCTTGAGCAGGTTACATAAAGAAAAAACACAATGCTCAGCGCAAAATTGCACCACAATGAGAACTTTAACAACAATCGTGTTGAATAACACCCAGGTATTGTGTTCAGTTATGAAACCATTTCTCCCATTGTCTCAGGCAGAAAACAATTGAAATCTAGGTCAGTGGGGTACGCAAGAGAGAAGAGGTTCAGCACAGACAGACACTTGAACCCCCCGACAATAGTCAAGCAGAAGCAGTTCGTCTGCACAGGCCTGTATTGGGTCATTGTTAGACATGTTGTTACTTAGATCTATTATGACCTCAACAATCACATTAACTGCCATTAAATTCACATTAAACACCAACAGTTCAATTATGAAATATCAACTTTACCTAAATGGAGTAATAATAATGATGTGGTTGATTACGTTTCTGTGGATTTGTTTTTCCTGATATTTAATCTCTATAGGCCCTTTGTCTTGTCATACCATGTTGTATTTTTGTTGAATAACTCAAAAACTCAAATTTGCAATACTGACATAGTTGTGCATGAACAAAACAGAATTTTGCTTTGATGGTCAGTAATACTTCAAGGCTGTATCTTTGACCATTGACCTATGTTTGAGGTGTGAAATCCTGCACTTCATCCCCTGATTAGCCACATGCCCATCTGTCCTTTTGCTCTTTCAGGCATTGCTTACAGGTGCAGTTGCAGGTGGATGTGCCTTACTTGCAGGGAGGGAGGCCTAAATGACCTTGTTGGATATATATTTATTTCCCGAGGTCCCCTCTTAGGGAACCTAGTCTGAGCCTGGGTTGTTTTGTTTTTTCCTTTAACATAGTAACTGCATTGTCTGTCCTAACATTATGTTCCTTTACTGTATTTTTAGACATATTTAATATATATTATATATATATTATTATATTAAATATAGACATATTTAACCTTTTGTTCAAACTGCTTCCCGAATGTGTAACATTGGACCAGATAGCTTTTGCTCCTCCAACAACATGCAAATGTAAATATATAAATAAATAAAAATACACAATTTAATGTCTATTGAGCTGTTTTGTCCTTCAATACCTTAATGAAGACTGTCATTATATTGAAGACAAACATTATTAAAACAAACATTAATAAAACACTGCATCATTCAAGTGTGCATCTTCTATCTTCAGTTGTTAAGGCACAGCCTCACACTCTTTACACCTAATGCTAAATGAGCAGAAACAGAATGCATGTTATATACAAATTTTATATCAGGCTACACTACACAGTTACAATGTAGAATCATACTAAAAGGTGCTCACCGTTGTGTCATCCAGTGAGTTCTCTCTGTTGCACTGTCCCTGCTACAACAGGATGTCCAGGAGTTGTTTTCACTTGTCCAGTTTCCATGTGTCATTACATCAACCCTCTCAACAAGTCCCTCAGCTTTCTGACATTGACCAGCACCATGTCGTCCAGGTGTACTGAGTATGGAACAACCTGTGAATAGAGAATTTGCCAGGTAGTGTTTAAAATTTTAAGTGTGAGTATAGTAAATCCCATTTGGACCACTGGGGCTGCTAAAAAGAAGAAACTTTACTAGCCTATGTGATTCCAGTCTACTGCTAATATGCTACAGCTAACTTGAAAAGGCTGACATCTAGTGTCACTATAGTGAAACTTCTTTTAATGGATATGACGTCCAGTCTGGTAGAGCTGTCCTCCACAGCTGGATTTGCAATGTTCAGCATGATCTGAGATTAATTGGCTAGCTCTTGTAAGTACGAATGTTTAACAGTAAAAACAGGGATGGGTTTGATGGGGTAACACCTTTAGTAGAAGAACAAATCCAGCATAAATGTTTTCCAGATACACCTACCCGTGTCACAATCCTGTCCTGTGTGTTCTGTTAAGGGGTTTGGGTTTTAGTTTTTGTCATTAGTCTTAGTTTCTTATGTACATTAGTTTGGCTTTGTCTCCTGTACTCTGTGTTCTAGTATTTTGTTACATGTATGAGTGTGTCTTTTTCCTCTGCTTGTCATGTCAGTCTTTCTGTTTTCCTCTGCTCTCTCTCCCTGCCTGTGTCTCGTTTAACCTTGATCCCAGTCACCTGTGTTGCTCCCGCCCTGCTCGTTACCCCTGTGTATATATACCTGGTGTTTCTGTCTTGTCTCTGTCGGATCATTGTTCATGTTCATGTTCTGGTGTTTGTGCTTGTGCTCTATGTCCGGTCTCCCTCCAGTGTTTGGATTCCCTGTCTTTTGGATTTTGTATTTTTGTTGCCTGCTGGATTTTGGGTTTGGACTGGTTATCTCTTGGATTTTGTTTTGGACTTCATTTATCAGCCACTCACCTGTAAGTGTGCTCGCCTTATTTTGTTGCCTTTTGTTTTTGTTTAATAAATCACTGAACTGAACCTGCTGGCTTTCCGTGTCCTGCGTTTGGGTCCTCAC
>JAPMOB010214736.1:0-12460 GCA_029875015.1 Lepomis gibbosus
AGTTGCTGAAAAACAAGAATAGCTCTCACATGCACTTTGCATTTTTATTGGGTAATAAAATAATAGAATGATTTGATTATAGAACAAATCCATGCCAAAGGAGAGAGAGCAAGAGGTTTAGATCTCTTCATTGTTCACTTACCCCAACCATTTCATATCCTACAAATCACTGTGTACATAAGCGTCGTTGTTGTTGTTCTCCTTCAGTCCCGAATCCCGCAGAGCAACTCTCATCAGCTTGCTCACTAGTGCTGTCTACCTCCTTTTTTAAAATGTCTTTGTTCAAAACCATGACAGGCGAGCATTCGGTTTGAGAGCAGTCAGTGAAAAAATGGAACGACAAAGCCAGGCAGAGAGATTCAACACAGAACATGAACCTTATTTTACAGAAACAGGAAGCCAGAGCGCAGGCAGTGTATTTATAGTGTAATACAGATGAGTTGCAGTGTGCATACGCTTTTGTATTCTATCTGTTTTTTGTAGTTTCAGCTCTGTGCTAAAGAAACCTATAGAGAGAAATGTTTAATGACCATATAACAAATGACTTTGCATTTTATTAGTGTCAGTGATGACAGTCTATGTGTGGTTTAGAATTAAGAGGGAGCCTTTTTTCCCCAGAGTACAGATAAGGCAGGTAAATTACAGCCTTTTTCTAGTTTAATGAGTAGGTTTCATCTCCAGCCTGACACCCCTTTTTCATCTCATGGATCCTGCTCATTGGTGCCCCGTCTGAGAGCTAGTTTATAGGTAAAGCTTTTGTTGGAAGTAGATGATGGAGGGAAAATACTACATATTAATTAATGTGTAGGAATGAGTGGTGGCCCAGTTTGAAATGTGATTCCATTCAAATACTGTGTTCATGTTCATCCTCATAAAGCATATTTTGATCATGTGTTATGTTCTGATCACTATGATTTTTGTCTTTTATTTTTCTGCCATTACATTGATTACCTCTGTGTGTCTTGTGTTACTGTGGTCATGTGTGCCTGTGCACATGGCCGTCTTTTTTTTTTTTTTTTTTTTNCCACGTATGTGTGCACGATAACATGTCTGTCTGTCCGTGTGTGTGTGTGTGTGTGTGTATATGGCTATGTATTGTCCTATTACCCCTACTACCCCCATGCCCCCCCCCCACCAGAGTCCTCGGAGGTGAGTGTAGACAGTGATGCTACGCTGGGGGGTGTGGCCATCCCCGAGATCAGTGTCACAGGTGTGAGCGGCGAGCGAATGCCCAACGGAGACTCCCTGCGGCCACGCTCTGACGGCCGCGCCCAGCCTGACTACGACACGTTGGGCGCCGCCTCCGAGGTCAGCCTGGACCCCCGAGGTCATGACTCCGGCACGCGGGGTCAGGAGGTCAGGAGGCAGAAGTCTGTGAGGCGAATGGTGGAGAATGAGGGTTCTGGGTCGGCCTCCACAGGGAGGAGCCAGCACTAAGGTCCTGCCCCTCCTTCCCCCTGCCCCACTCCCGGGGTAACCTAGGTAACCGTGTGTGGGGGCGTAGTCTGAAAAGCTGCATGATGACTTCCCGCCTTACCTTTTTGCGCTGGGCTCTACCACCCTCTCTTCGCCTAATTTCACTATTCCTCTCATCTGTCTATCCAACGTCATTCATTCATTTACTCTCTCCTTTGTGGCTAAAGCTTTCTCGTGGAGATCTTCTGCTGAGATCCCTTCAGAAAAAAATTATTATTTAAGAACTAACTGAATAACAGATCAATAACCTAATAAAAATGCATAATAATGAAATGTGCTTGAATCTAAATAATGTAACATATTTATGTTGAGTGGATCCTATTAGAAGAAGAACATCCATTTAACAAGGAACATCATCAGGTATTAAAATAGCTTTATGGGCATTAGAAAGGACACACATACTTTAAATATAAAACTGCAAACACCGTGGCTAACTGTATCTTGTTTTGGCAAAGTCACTCTAAGGCCTAAGGGCAGGCCACTGATAACAAAAAGGCCTGGTGCACTTGCATCAGAAAGCCCAGATATCGTAGCTATGTTAGCAGTGCCAGTACCAGGAGATTGTGCTCTTACGATGTTGTTTAGGGATCTAATTCCTACCGGAGTGTTTACCAGAGGGATTAGTAAGGTTTTGGGTCTCTCACAGCACACCTTGGTACGCCTCGACACGTTACCCCTGGGTTGCACCTGGATACAGATTACTTCCTTCTGACTGGTAGCTAGGAGCTGAGGAAAGATATGCAGGTCTTACATTTTTTGATGCAAAAGCTGCTCAGAATGTTAAATCCAGATTTGAATCTCACAACTCCTGACCGGTTTTGGGTGGGAAATAAGTGACCGTGAAAGATTTTGACAGGACCTGCCTATCTGTCTGTTTACCAGCTGTTTACAGGTGTTATGTATAAGTGATAGCATCAGATCAATAGAGTGTATTTGTGCATATACGGGTGGTTGGCCACTCACACAGGTGTGAATGCATGCTGTAAAGAAAGCAAGAAAGGTGTCTGTGTCTTTAGAGTTAGTGAAGAGGAACAGATACATTTAGGGTTCACTTACGAATGCTTTTGGTTTCCTTCCTCTTCTTTCCCTTTGTGGTCTTTCCTAGGCTTAAAGCTCTTAGACTCTTTCCTCTCCAGCCTTTGGGACAAAACATGCCTTCCTCTGCCAATAAACTACTGACTGTTGTCTCACAGCGCTGCTGGTTAACCTAACCTGTGTGCTGGGCTGGAATACACAACTTGCAGTGTCTCATGTCAGGTGGCGAGATGTTAGCTGAGCTTACGGAGTGAAGGCGCCACCTGCTGGAGCTCCTCTGTCATGCAGCCCTACACAAAGCTTGAAGTCCAACATAATGTTTATGTTAATTTGAATAACTTGATTAGATCAGATGGGCTGGATTACAGACGAGGTGGTTATTTTTTTCCACTGCATGCTGCTATTTTTCATTCAGTTTCATTTTGTTTTGTCTCCATGTGTCTGTCTGTCTCACAGACGCAGTGGATCTGGGTTCCCCGGACGAGCTGATGGATATTTCGGAGGTGGATGAAGGGATGTGGCCAGGTGGAGTGGGGCCTGACATGACACCACCCACCATCACTATCAGCAACAGCGTCACCACATTGAACCTGGGGGCCAAGGCCATGAAGATGTGTCGGCTTGGCGGGCGCACCAGCAAGGACAAGGACAAGGAGGCGAGCCTTCTAACAACGGGCCGGGCTGCCAGCGAGAACACAGAGCTGTCTGTCAAGCGACTGACGCTTACTTCTAGCCAATCGGTTCCCAAGGCAGGAGCTCTCACCAGCTTGACGCGCACCGCCAGCGCTGTCTTCTCCCGCTCCTTTGAGCAGGTTGTCAGCGGCAACGCCCCGCCCTCCAGCAACCACACTGCCTCCGAAGTTGGCCGCTATTCATGCAGCCTGCAGGAGGAAGGGCTGGGGTACTTGAGTCCAGCACAAAACCACACTCAGCGCTCTCCCAGCATTAGCGTGCACCTTGGCTCTGACCTTTGAACCCTTTGTGACTCCTGACTACCTGAACCCTCGTCTCTGATCCTGTGACCCTGTACCTGTGACCTGGAACTCCAAGCCATGCCAACTGCAACGGACCACAAACACATGAACAAACAACTTCCCTCATCACTCCATTTTAAGATCTTTGGTTGTCTGTGCTGTAAATCAGCCCGCTGCCCTCCTCCATTCAGAAATACAGAGTTACATCTGCTCTCTCTGCAACTTTCCCCCTGCAGAGTCTCCTCTGGGCCTGATAGGGGGCGGGATGTCAGGGATACCACTTACATCTTCACTGATTAGTAGTGCACTGTTGCAGAGAAGTCGCACCAGGACAAAACGGTAACTCCATCAAAGAGAAGCCCGTTGTAAATAGGTGCTCAGCTCATGGAAAAGTATTGGGAAAGTATTTTAATTGGCATTTGTTGCCCTGCGTGGCTTTTCCATCCATCCTGACCATGCTCTGATTTGTCAAAGGTGAAATGTTGAGTATGTGTGAGCATGCTTGATTGTGCGTTCTGTATGTGTGTGTGTGCGTGAAATTGTTTTTAGAATAAAGGCTGCTTATTGATACAATGTATGATTCTCTAAGTTGAAACAAGTGTCTCTACTACATTTTAAAATATAATAGATCCTTTCCCATAGCAATACAAATTTCTCCTATTCTGTGTTTTCCATCTATTGGGAAGATTACCCAAGCTCCCTTTGTTCACACTAGTTACTGCTGTGCTTCTCGAAAGAAAAATCTGCATTCTTTCCTTTGAAACATCAGGACCACACAATAATCACCCGGTATGAAGGATCGGTTCTTTATGTTTACAGATGCACAGCGTTGTCCTCATGATGGAGAAGCAATATTTGTGTCCTTCCCTCTCGCTCCTCTAGCACTTTCCTGAATTGCTGTGTGTTTGATGGCAAAAAATAAAAATCCAGTCCTTATTACGAGGATGATTAAGATTTTGGGGACAATGGGTGTGTATGATTTTAAGTACTGAATTTTGCACTTGAACGAGCAAACAAGTTGGGTTTTCAACTTTGGTATTTTCTTATGATCAACAAAAGAGGTTTGACTCTCAATTGTAGTATTGTCCTGTGAGAGAGTGATGCTTTGTTGCCCCATACAGATTTCTATGCGTCTTGCATCTAGCCAGTGATCCAAAACCACATAGATTGGAAGTCCACTTGCTTCCACAGAGGTAAAAGAATCCAATACCTCCACCAAAAGTGTAACAACCTAGTCCTCTGTGTTCTGCAGTGGGAAGGTGAGCGGGGACAACAAGGCATCTTCTC
This sequence comes from Lepomis gibbosus, assembly GCA_029875015.1. Taxonomy (NCBI): domain Eukaryota; kingdom Metazoa; phylum Chordata; class Actinopteri; order Centrarchiformes; family Centrarchidae; genus Lepomis; species Lepomis gibbosus. The sequence goes on from JAPMOB010214736.1 coordinate 4,773, forward strand.
TCTTTTTTGATCCCCCCACCATTCCAGCTGTTTAGTAGTACTTTGGTGATGTGTTTCCTGTGTCCCTCCTTATTCACATCTTCATCATCCTCAACATCACATCACAAGACATGGTGATATTCTCTTGTACCAAAAAAAGGAATTAAACTCCACCCATCTGCTACATTTGATGTCCTAAATCCAGCCTTCATGCTGCCCCACCCTCAAGCAAAAGCGTGTTCAGTTGTCTGTGTACTAGAGCTGTCTAGTGTCCATTGCTTGGTGGGACAATAACAATCATCGTGTTTCTGTATGTGGGTTTACAGAATGTGAAAGGGTAAGCTCTTGTTGTACATCATACTGTTGTACTAAAGTTGGTTTATATTGGCCTTTCTATGTCTGAAGATAACTCACTCTTACAACTTCTGGGAATAAAGTGTTTCTATATTTCACTTGTTATTTCACATTTTTTTGTCTCTGCATCAGCAAACATTACAACCTACACGGTCAACAAACAAAACTAATGCATGAGAGCTGGAGAGCAGCTTTTGGATTCATGATCAAAGAAACTTTTTATGTCCGGTCGACACTTTCGACTCTCTTTTTCCACCTCTCCTTCCCGTGTCTATGCTAAAAAATTCACAATAGGTGTAATCTTCATTGCTCTGTTTGAGAAATCGGTTTAAAGATATTTTGGCTTTGAAGGAAAGGCTTGTTCTATCTATCTTCACAGTATAGTGGTGTAACATTCACAGTTGAGTGGGCAGGTGGGCTTTTTACAATAACTTAATTTTGAAATCCTGCAGTATGCCACAGTGAGTAATGAGGAGGAGTCAAACATCAAGTATTGCTCCTTGACAGCTGTCAACTACTTTACTTGAGTATTTTATTATCTAACAGCTTTAGTAGGTACTTTGTAGTTCCTTCTTACAAACATATGAAAATTCATATGTTTCATAAAATATGTTTTGTTATAAATTTAACTACCCAACAGTTCATACAACGGAAACGATTAGTAGGTTGACAGAAAATTAATTGGCAACTATTTCGATTGTTTAAGTAATTTTTCATTCAAAAACATTTCATGGTTCCAGCTTCACAAATGTGAGTATTTGCTGCTTTTCCTTTTAATTATTAATTAATTAATAATTTCAATCTAGTGTTAATAATGTTAAGATTTGGACTGTTGGTCGAACAAAACAAGCATTAGATATGAAGGTGTCACTTTGGGCTCTGGGTAATTCTGAACACTTTTCTCACTATTTTTTTAACAAATAATCACTCAATTAATGGATAAAATAACCATGTTAAAAATGATTATTAGTTGCAGATACAAAATAGTTCAAAATGAGCTCCACCTCAACAAACTTCAACAGTAAACTCCTGCTTTTACATGAATGCATGAGTAATAAGAATCTAATGATCTGGGGACATTTTACTGCTTTAGAGTAGGCTTCTTTTACTTTTAATATGCTACTCAGACTGTGTTATCCTAATTAGAGGCTATACTTAAGTAGCATTCTAACATGCCTGCTCTGTGCTGCAGGGAACTGGCCCTCTCAAGGTTAGAGCAGTTGCCGGAATAAAGGTGTAACATAGTCATTATAAATAGGTAATAAATAAATATCATTCTGTGTCTTTTGAAGCGTTTGAACCAGTTTGAAGTCAAAATGAGACTTTAATATGAGAACTGTAGCAGCCGCGCTGTTACAAGTATGGCCACAAGATGGCGGCCTTTGACAGAGGCACCAGAGCACCAGAGGGATAACGTCGGTAAACAGCCGAGTTATTACGTCACTTCCTCTTACCGTGTCCTTGGCAGCCGCAGCATCATCGCTGTTCAGGAGAAACACATGGCTAAACTGAGCAAAGAGACCAAACAGCGGCTGCAACAGCTGTTCCAGTGCGGCCAGTTTGTTATCCGATGGGGTTTTATCCCGACCGTGCTGTACCTCGGTCAGTATCCGAACAGGAGCAGGGGGTAGACGGGCTGAGGAGCCATGCCTCGCTAACGTTAGCCAGTTAGCTTATAGCACATTAGCCGTCAACGAATAATATAACTTTTCGGGTTGGTTGGGCGGGCGAGACTTAATCTTAACTAAAAACGCCAATGATTGATTCCCTCCATCTGATAAACAAATAGTTAAAGAAATAATAAGACAACAAGGCTCCCAGTCGCTGTTTTGTTGAACGTTAATTAACAGTAACGTTAACGTTAGTTGCATTGGGTCTGTATAAATGTAAACTGGTCTGTGGCTTTCATGTTTAGCATTACAGAATCCGAAGGGATAAGTCGACTTTTCAGGATAAATGATGCAACGTAGTGCGTGTAATGTAATTCATGGTGGTGTTTAACGGGCTTAGAAATGTAAGCCACATGGTTACGCTCGTGAACTGTTGAGTCAGTGCAGATATTCCAAACGAATGTGATTAAATGACATGAACTCCATTTGAAATCAAGCTGGGACACCTTTGACTGGCAATTATACGAACATTAGGACGTGAGAGAGGGAGATATATTTTTCAATGGTCTTTAGGATGGACTGAGGACTGTACATGTACCCTTCTGCTTGTATCTAAAACTGTCTGAAACGGCTAACGTGGAAATACTTGAGCAGTAAGTCCTGGGTAGCTGGTTTAAAACGGTTCCCTAGTACCTAATGTCAGGGGCATGTCTGGGGCACTAAAATACCTAGTGTGGTTCTGGAGTATAGAGGGGAAAGTTACGACTTTTGCATGGCTGTGGTTTGGAGTAAACATCGGGGAAGTTCAGACTTTTGCAGGTGTGACCTCACAGTCAGTGGAGTTGCCCTCTATGAGTGAAAATTCTCTAACTTCAGCATTTTGGAAACACCAAAGCTGATGCCATACTTTCTCCCTCTTATTTTTACATGCATTTCTCTCTCTTTCGCAACTCTTTCACTTCTTAATGTCAGAATAACATTGCAAATGTCATTAGTTTCTCTTATGTTACCATCATCTGTATAACTCTGGATTTATCAAGCTGATATATGGTATCATATGTGATAATCAATTAAATCATTACTAATAAATGTTGAAAATAAATTTGCTTGGCTTTTGTAGGTTTCAGCTTTTCTGATTTTGACTCTTTCTTATGTGAAAGAGACATTTTTCGACTTGTTGATTGCGGACCTCAGGATTCGAAAACAATTAACGATTAATCGATAAATTGTAAAACTCCAGTGAAAATACTCAGATGCAGCCCCAGATTAAGGGAGTAGTAAGTTAGGCTATATTTAGCCTTCCAGGAATCACTCTTGTCTGTTTCTTAAGAATCACTTGCACCAGTAATGACCTCTGAAGGAAGCTACAAAAGATATTGGGGAAATTGTGTGTGAGGTGGAGGCAATGAGTCAGCTGTAATTATGGCCCTTTCTCTCTGTTTCTACGCTATTCCAAAAAAAATGAGACCTGCAAGACAGCTGCTGATGTCAGGGCTTTCTGACGCAATGACGCTGTTTAATCAAATGGGTGTTTTGAGGGGGCAAACTGCAATCTGCTGATTCAGTGTAAATACTCACAGTGCAAATCACAAGGTTATTGTCAGAAGAGATTGTTGCTGTATCATCTTTGTGCACAGGGATTTCACACATTTAACTGTAAACTGGAGACCATACTGTATGTTTTATATGCCAGTTGACTTTCTATACGAGATGCGTGCAGCTCACCATAATAACCTCTTCTGGATGAGCAAGATTTTGTTTTCACTGTGACGCATTTCTGGGCTGTTTTCTGAAATATAAATCGGTGTGCTTCAGTTCTTCTTTTTGCTTTCAACCTACAGGTTTCAAACGAGGAGCAGATCCAGGAATGCCTGAACCCACAGTCTTAAGGTAAGGAGAGACTGGTTTGAGAGTTGTGCTTCCTGTCAAGTCATAAATGTGATATGAGAAGCAGGAAGTGAAATGTGACCCTAAGAAGGAGTTTTCACACCTATGCAACACTGGGACTTCTTAACGTTAGTCATGGAATAGTTGGTCTAACTGTCAATTAGTTGTACAAGTTGTTTTGCTGACTGGCAGAAAGATAAATCTGTAGTTCTAAATGCTGGGGTGTATGTATTAAGATTGTGGCGACTGATAAAAATAAAAACAGTTATTTGACATTTTGATTTCAGTGAAATTGTGGTCATCAAGATGTAATCAAGATTCTGTTTCCTGACTCTTGTCCTTCAGTGTACGTCAGGCCATCTTTTTAATTTAGTGGAGTCTTTGAATATCCCTCCATTTGGAAGGGATTACATTCTTCTAATAAACAAAGATCAGTTAGTTCTTCACTGCTTTTTTCTTCAAACCCTTAATGTCATAGATAACACATTTCTTCTGCAGGAACAGTCAAAATTTTCACTTAAACTCTTGGAGGTTTCGACACTTGAAAACTCTGAGCGTCTGTCTGTCAAGAAGTTAGCTTTTAGTTAGCTTTAGTTGCTGTAGAGGTGAAATAAATACTTTCCATTAGTAACTGGAAATGGAAATAATGATAAAAGTGATAATGGTTAATACCCCATATATAATGTGGCTGGTTAAAACACTTGAGATTTATCATTTTGTCTTGAAGGGCGTTCAGTTATTTGTGTTGGTGTATCATCACGGAAGGTTTAAAAACTATATATTTATATGTTTTTAATAGACGTCTGGGTGATGATACAGCAGCACTTGTGCTCTGAAAGTGAACTGTGGAACTTCAGGAGTCTAGCTGAACCTTTATTTTTATTTTTTTCTAGTTTACTGTGGGGCTAAGAAACGTCTCAACACAGCCAGTCCCCTCGCCATCAAGACCATGTGACCCACTTGTCAACAGAAATCCAGGATATGGACATTATTTTTCACTTTCCTATCCATAAATCATATTGTCCAATGTCCAAGAAGTAAAGGAATTAATGTTATCTGTAGCCATACTGTTCATGGCTACATATACAGGACGTGAATGGAGATACGGATAAAAAAATATTTGGATTAACAAGCCGGAATCAAGACTTTGTCGCTGAGAATACATGGTCTTTACTGGTCAACCTTTGGTATTTTGTTGAGAATGTGTGACAGCAATGTTCGGATATGCCATTAATTCCATGTTTTTTCTTTTTATTTGTAATTTAAAATTTCTGAAAATAAATCTACACAGAAATGTCACTTTTGTCTTTATTATCAAGAGCAGTGGTGAAACGTACATGTACTGAAGTACAAATTTGAAGTGCTAGAAGTATGTTTAAGTGATTAGTCGATTGACAGAAAATGAATTTGCAACAGGTTTGATAATAATTTCCTGTTTTTAAATGTGAGGAATTTTATGCTTTTCTTTTTCATTTAAATTTGATTTTTAATGATTTTTGAGGTTTGGATTGCTGGTTGGTGTCCCTTTGAGCTCTGGGTAATTATGACTGTATTTCTCATTTTCTGAATATATACAAAGCAAATAAATGGAGAAAATGAACAGCAGAATGAATCCATGTTGAAAATAGTCATTACTTTTAACCTCATACAAAATAGTTCAAAAGTTTAGTTAATAGTTAATCTAGTGATGAGGGTTGCAAATTGCAACTATTGGCTCACAGTGCATTCATGTCTCCTCGGATGGTCCCATTGCCCGAGTTGTGAAGTCGTTCTTCCGACTTCACTGTGTGTTCATGTGCTCTTAAGTCAGGATGTGGAATCAACATGGATGCTACTACAAAGATGTGATGGATTAGTATTATCAGAGCATATAAACCGTTATAACCAATTACATGTTTACATGTATATGAAATACGTGATTTTGCACAAATCAAAGTTCTGTATACTTCTTTATGTCCCATGTGCACTTAATTCTGCTTTTTGCAGTAAAGATTTAAGGAGGAAATAAAGATTCTGATTATTCCGACACCACATGAATGCACCGCTCACCCTTCCCTTTCCAAGCACGCAGCAGAAGCTACGGTGGCTGACACACTGGCGGCTCTTGTGCTAAATAATACCTGTGGGCCTCCATTTGTCCAAATTTAACTTCTCTTCTTACTTCTAATAAACCAATTGACTACTACTAATATTACTACTTCTTTGTACGTATTCAATGTAGTGACAAAACATGCTCTGCAGAGCATTTGTCCGTTTGGTCTACTGGAAACTGGGGGGCACAATATGGCGATGTCCATGTAAGACGACCCTCTGTGTATGTAGATAGAAATGGCTCATTCTAAGGTAATAAAAACATAATGTTCATTATGTAAGGTCTTTATACACCACTGAAAACATAGTTGTGGATATTGTTGCATTTCTGTCAATAGATCCTCCTAAATATTACACACTGAACCTTTAGTTGTTAGATTTGCCTGATTATACTTCAATATATACTTATACTTTCAATGCAGAACTTTTACTTGCAGGGGTATAAGTACAGTTAAGTACGTAAATAAGTAATCTGAATACTGCCATTGCCACAGACCAGGCGTCATGTTGAGGCTTTATCTTAAAAACCAAATCTCGGTCGGATTATAAAAATTATAAAAGTGTAGACAACCCCACATTGTGTTAAAGTGATTTGTTAAGGTCCATGAAGTTTTAAAGTTTGCAATTCTGCAGAATTAGAATAGAATAAGAAAAGAGCAGAATAAGAAAAATGATTTATAGATCACTGCTCACAACACATTTGGTTTTACCTGCTTTTATAGTTTGATAGTCACATTTTCCAGCATCCACCAACCATACGCAAGTAAGGACACTGATGAAAAGTGTTGTTACCGGATGTGGAAAAAACTGTTTCAAAATGTGTCATATCACTACAGTCATAGAAAATATGTATTATGCATTGGAATGAAAACACTTGTCTCTTATCTATGCAAATGTCTATATTTTTATTTATACAAAACATTCCCTCCACTCAAATAGGAAATCACAGCTTGCATTTTAGTAAGTTAATAGCAAATTCAGTATAAAAATGAAAATAGTTGTAAATAAATAACAGTTAAAAGTACTGTAAATATAAAATCATTGTTCACAAAAATAGAGGATGCAATTATTTGAGCAACAATGTCGCTCAAATAACATCACAATCAAGACATTTGTTATGCACATTTTTAGCCACCAAATATATGTACGGAAGGACACTGATTAAAAATATGTAAGTGTCATTAACAGTGTGTGGAGAAAAAAAACAGAAAATGTGTCACATCTCTGCACTGACATAAAATATGTATCATATATTGGAATGAAACAACTTGTCTCTTATATATGCTAATGTATTTATTTTTATTTCTACAAGTTTACAAAATATTCCTTCCCGTCACTAATTGGTGGGGTGCGTTCAAAACACAGCTCTTTGTATTGCATTGTAATTAAATTAACAGCAAATTCAGTATTCTAATAATAGTTGTAAATAAGTTAAAAGTACTGTAAATATAAAATCATTGTTTATAAAATAGATGATGCGATTATTGCTTTTTCTAACAATGCTGCTAAAATATCGTCACAATCAAGACATTAATTAATTGTAAAAAAAACTGTATCAAGTGAAAATTGCATTTTCAGTACATAATCATGGATTTTCCTTTAACTAATAAATAACACTTCACTAAATATAAATAGGTTAAATAAATTGTGCAATAGTGGGTGTTTCAAGCCCTGCTGCCTTTAAGTCATAGACTGCTATAGAGACCTACAGTAGAATTAGTGCACTCAGAGCATGCACTGTCATGATTCCCCCCTTAACACCACCCC
>JAPMOB010214740.1:0-27266 GCA_029875015.1 Lepomis gibbosus
CCCACTGGAACTACGGAAATAGATGAACACCGCATCAAATACTGTAAGGTACGTGGTGTTCATGTAAACGTTAACGTTACCTTGTTCTCGTTTTGCTAACGGAGGCTAGCTTTAGGACGGTATCTACCCAGCGCACGAAACTCTAGTAACGTTAGCAATGTAAGTAAAAAAAATGTTGTTTGTAGGTAATAGAAGAGGGACACCTGTTAACTATATAACACAACATTAACTTTTTCTTTTCGAAGACAACACTAAAGAGACGTTCAACCGAAGCAAAATAACGTAAACAAAGTTAAGATAGCTACCTTGCTTGTGTAGCATACACGGGAATCTCAAATCATGTGTAATTGTGAGCTTTTGCTGTGTATTTTACAGCTTGTACTACACACAAGAGCTTGTTAGAGCATGTCAGACATTCATTTCGGGTGTAAAAGTGCGTGTTGGTATCTTATTTGTGTGTGTGTGTGTGTGTGTGTGTGTGTGTGCGCGCGCGCGTGTGTGTGCGCGCATTAAGCTCCTCCCTCCTCTGGCTTATTTTTTTTCTCTCTCCCACCTATTCTCGACTGGAAAAGCTATGTTTTTTCCTGTAATACACGTGATGTGTACTGAGATTTAAAAGTTGTACCGGTGTAAGTACACACCTAGCCTCAGGTGAAACCAGCGTGAGCTTACCAAACGGCTCAGGCAAAAATGGAAATAGAAGTTGTTTTCAGTGCTGTGTGTTGGGGACATGTCCACCCACATATAATTGTTTCCGACTGTCAGATCCTATAGGCTGTCTAAATGAATCCCCACACTGGGTGGTGATTCAGCTCTGTGGTGTGGACAGTGGCACGAAACCATTTCTAAGTTGGATGATGTTGTATATATGAATGTTTTTCCTGGTGCTCTTACAGTTGTCAAATTTGCAGTTACAAGAAGTATGCTTTTCTTGATAATCCTTCTCTTCCTCTTACTCCTCTGACAGAAAAACAATTTTATGTGGTAATCTGCTCTTTTCCCCTTAGCTATGTGTTAGGTTAGGAATTTATCCAGATGCTGAGGACGGTTGAACTTCCTGGGGGTTGCCTGAGTTCACAGCCCTCAGCTTCTCCAGCTGCACTTCCTCAATCTGAGATCTGTCTGGTGCATTATAATGAGATACTTTGGGAATTTGAATAATGTTTTTTCTGTGTATTCAGTTTTATCCCACACTTAACATATTTCCCCAAACTATATAGGTGTATTGTCAAAGTTTAAACATTCCAAGCGTATCTAAGTGAGTATTTAATGTTAATAATGTATTTGTATTATTGTTACTGTAGAGTGGTTATCTCCACTAAACATTTCAGCTTGCATTGGTCTGCATCTATCTGTATATTAGTGGATGCATGCCTGATTGAGCTTTCACATCTGATTTAACAGTGCAGGGTGACTTCTGCCTTGTTTTCTTGCTAAAATCGCTTGTCGCGCATGATACACAGCCACACACACACACAGCCACACACCCACACAAAACAATATGTCCCACATCCTCATAGGATATCCACAGGCAAGGATGTGTGTTTGAGCTAAGCAGGAAGAATGCTATTTTTGATCCCTGTAGTAGTCCAGTGTATTTGTGCCTGTCAGCACAAGTTAATTCATGTTGTGGCATGAGTGCCTGGCATGCTGGGCTTAAACTGCAGCTAGGGAATCTTTACTAATTATGCCTTTCCACACTTTGTTTTCAATCCTTATAGCAAACTTGAAAACGTCTGTTAGTAGGCGTGGTATGCTGCAGCATTCCATATTAAGGAGTAGCAGTGTCAGCTGAAATGGAAGTTGTACTGGAGGGTTATAGGTTATGTTTCCCTTGAACAAAAGTATTTCTGGAATGTTAAAAAGCGGGTCCTGCTCAGTGACGTACAAAGTCAGTTACCCATGAAAACAGAAGCAGATGTGAGGCAGCTCAGAGAAATAGCCAACCATTTTGTGTGTACCAACCACAGTTGAACAGTTTTTAATATCCAGGTTTTGAAAACAAAAAAACATCTGGTGTTTCCCACTAGAGTGACTGGTAGAGGAGAAGAATCTGGTAGTTACAGACAAAATTTGTCATCTGCATGTAGCTGGTATTGATTTCCAACAATAATGTGTTTTTAACATTGGATTTCATGAGAGCTGAAAGTATTACTTGATCCACAGAAAAGACAGAAAATTCATCAGCAACCAGTTTGATCATTTAAGATTTCAGTTTCTCCAATATGAGGTTTTTCTGTGTATCCCTGTTAAATGCCGTAGTCAGTATCTTTAGTTTGGACAAAACAAGACATTTTAAGATGCTAGCTTGGGCTCTGAGATATTGTGATGGGCTTTTTTAGTATAGACTAAACAATTTATCAATTCATTTAAAAAGTTTTTGTTATACTACTCCAATTAAAATAATCATTACTTACAGACCAAGTTTTAACAGTTGCAGCATAAAAGTAAATACAGTTGTGATACAGTAAAATGATCACGCTTTATTGGTCTCTTGGTGGTCTGTCTTAGTGAATGTGAAAATGAGACTAAAAGAAAGTTAAAAGTAGAAACGAAAGAGAAAAAAAGAGGCTAGTGATGAAGAGGGCATGAAGGTCCCTCTGATTGCACACATGCATTTTAAAGAGGGCCAGCTCTTTTGCTGTCCCCTCACCCCAACGTGAGCAGAATGAGATATCCCTCCAGGATGCATTCAAGATCAATACGCAGACAGAGAACGTTGACCCAAAGTAGGTTTTCCGTGTGCTGTGCGCAAACAACAGTGAGAGTTAACAACAACTGTTGACAAGAACTTCTGATCAAGGCTGACCTCATCAACATAAAACAATGGACAAGTCAGGGCAGCAGACAAAGAGCTTTGTAGCAAAGAAACAGACGTTGCATAACTCATGGTGAAGGAAAAGAGATATCCCCCTCTGTGTGCGATTAAGTCAGACCACACAGTGTTTAGTATTTACCCTACACAGAATAGATTTAAATCATGCCCTCAGGTCAGTTAAATACAGTAGATAACATCTATTACAACTTATTATAATTCACTTATAAGACTTTGCAATAGTAATGAACTTTTCCCCCCTTCAACACCTTCGGGGACCTGAGGTCTTGACCTTTTGTTACTACAGTTGTCAGGGGAAGGAGTCAGTTACACCTCGGCAGTCAGCTTTATTTCCCTCTTTACATCTTGGGGGAGAACAACTCCGGGGCTTTTACCTTTAACCCATTGTGTAACTCTGGCTTCAAAGACCCCTAGAAGGTTATTTATAAATACCTTTGTACTGACCGGAACAAGGGAAAATGTCACAGACCCAGCATGCGTAACAGAGTGTGCTAGTGTGTGTGTCTCTGTGTTTGTGTGGGCGTGTATGCGTTCACATGTCAGGCTATGTGTGAGATGAATGAATGTGAGGAGGGACTTGTAATTCTCACTTGAGGGAGTTTGACATTCCCATTAACAGCCAAAGAAAACATGGTGATATTTATCTATTAAAGTGGGGGTTTTTTTCGTAATGAATAATCGGATAAGTGGGAGGATGTTCGTGCTCAGAGGAAGGAGTGAGTTAAATGACGTCTCAGGGGGAAGGAGCCCGCCTGCTGTCGTGTTGGAGCTCGCTGACCCCTCCTGTTGTTGCCTGTGCACGCTCACTAAAGTCTTCACCCTTCAGGGGAGCACAGAACCCTCTAGATGAGGTTTTCAACAAGCAGTGCTTTTAAAGGCAAATACATAATCTTTTTTGCAACTCACTAATAGTTGACATATTTTCTAACTGGCCATTGGCTTTACATCTCTCTATTTGCATTGTTGCAGAGTGTTCAAGAGTGTTTAGACCAACCTGTGACACAATAACTTGTTGATAGTTACAACAACATGAGCTGTGCTGCTTGCTAAATGATATTAATGTTTAATTGGTCTCAGTTGAGAGCCCCAGCAAACAGCTGTTTAAAAATTAGTTATTTAATTTCTTTTTACAAAATGTAACCTGGGATTGGGACATTGGGGCCATTCCCTAAAGCCATGAGTGATATATGCAGGCAAGCAACTAGTGGCACAGCTTAAATAAAGCAGCTCATGGGACCACTGCATAACTATAGATATATATGATAAAATAGGGTGGTAAATTGATGGATGAGCTGATGTGCTAGTTCAAGGCTTGTCAGCAGCTCTTGCCCAAGATCAACAATCAACGGGGCTGTGTTACAGCTCAAACATCAAAGAAACACCTTACAAACAGCTCAGAAGAATCAAATTAATGAAGAAAACACTGCTTATTATAGTCGGCGGTCAATGTTTATCAGATGCAGGCAACATGACTACTGCAGACTCAAATGTGTTGAGAGCAGTTGCACCAGTTTCACTTCCTGAATTTCAGAGTGGTCTGTTCTCTTTTCTCCTCTGCTGCAGTGACCCAGGATGGGGATGGGCCAGTTGTATACTTGAAGTCTTATCCTGAGGAGGACACACTACTTTATGACGTTGCACCCTTGAATGCCAACAGCCCCCAAGATGGAGGAGCAACCCAGTCTCCCCAATGTCAGCATACCCTGCCACAACGAGCAGAGAGACAAGAAAAAGCGTTTTACAGTGCGTGCAAAGATTCAGTTTTGTTTTTTTCAGATTTTCAAATTTTTCAGTTTGCACTGTTTGGTTGTTAGGCATCGAGTCTAAATGTTATTGGTTTAAAATTAACATCAAATTATAGTAGCATTTCATACCTCTACTTGTGTTTACATGGACTTGCCTTTTTCCAGGTTTACAAAGTGATAGTCAATGTTGGACAACAGGAATGGTTTGTCTTCCGGCGTTATGCAGAGTTTGATAAACTCTACAACACAGTGAGTGATGGCACGTTGTCATTTTGATTTTACACCATAGGGACAGCTGATACATTACCATAATTCTGTTGAGTCTTGAGTCCCTTAGTTTTTGATTTACTGGCTTTTGTGACATGCTGTTCAAATTGACTAGAATATAGAATAGAATATAGAATTATAGAATAATTATACACTTAATACCATAGACGTTTTATAGCTCTTAACATAATTTGCTCTGGTCCTGTCTTGTCTTTTAATGCAGTTACGGAAACAGTTTCCATCTGTAAACTTGAAAATTCCTGCCAAGAGGATATTTGGGGACAATTTTGACCCTGGTAAGTGTTCACACTAGGCTGGCGTATGTCGTCTGCATCAAGACAGAATCCAAGTACTTGATGCTCAAAGACTAAATGCAGTTATCTGCTTGATCCATGTTGTTTATTTGCGGTTTTTAAACAATATATGGATCTGTCCGATAGAGTTCATCAAGCAAAGAAGAGCAGGGCTACACGAGTTCATCAAGCAAATAGTGTCAAATCCTCAGCTTTGCAACCAGTAAGTGTTGGTGTCATTATATTGCATTACTTTGCTGACTTAATCAGGATGAATGGCGTCAATAATCTGAATCCAGAAATCTAATGAGATCAGATTTGTTTAGCCATGCTTCACGCTTCACATGAATTAGATTTAAAAAGATGGAGAATGTTCTGCTTTGTGATTCTTTACTTGCTGATGTTTCTTTATTTCTATTATTTACCTGCATGGTCCCTCCTGAATTTTGCAGTGCAGATGTGAGGGACTTTCTGCAGATGAACAAAATACAAAACTTTTCAGATGCCTCAGAGGACGAGGATGACAAAGTAAGTAACTGATCATAGTACATTGTATATATATTCTATATTTTTCTTTTCCTGCAGACTCCTCTGTTTTTGATGTGTTTCAGCTGAGCCAGGTCATTCGGCTCTGTATTCCAAGGTGTCGTTTGTACTTGGTAACAACTAATAGAAGCTATCTAGACTCAAAATGAATACAGATAGTAAACACATTTCCCTATAAGTTATCGTAGGACAGATAAAGGACTGAATTCTCAGATCGGCAGTTAATTTGTATCAAGTGTGAGTCAGTGTTAGCCTGTAGTTACATCTTGACAGCTAATCTCGATAATGTTTTCTCTGCTGTTTAACAGAACAACCCTACCTCCAGAAACATTAACCTGGGACCCTCTGGAAATCCACAGTAGGTTCACTACTCAAATGTACTTTAAGAAACTGTTTGAGCACAAAGTAGGCTGCCTTACTGTTCTAACCATTTTAAACTTACCAGTTGTGTAGTGAAATTAATGTGCTGTAATTTTTATTTCAGTGCCAAGCCCACAGACTTTGACTTTTTAAAGGTCATAGGAAAAGGGAGTTTTGGGAAGGTACGTGAACAATGCAATACTGTAAAGTACAGTTACTTTCTGTTCTTCCCAGAGTGAACAGGTTTCCAATTTATGGATCTGTTCAGATAAACTGTCTTTAGTGTAATAATTTTATTAGGTAGAGACCTGTTTACAAATCAACTTTGTATATTCATGTTGACTGATGTATTTGTGTCATATTTGAGTTACCTGCGATATATTTGGAAAGTGTTTCTCTGTTGTTTTTGTATTGGGGCAGCGACAAGTTTTAGTTCTGCATGTGTTGGCCTTTCCATGTAGGAAGTGAGAAACAGATCTGGTATTGCTCTGGTTTACCCTGTTGATGCAATGTCCAGCATGCTTTCTCTTCCTTGTGATGCAGGTTTTTCTTGCAAAACGAAAACATGACGGAAAGTATTATGCAGTCAAGGTCTTACAGAAAAAGGTCATTCTCAATAGAAAAGAGGTAACTTTCCTGTCAAATACAACCCTATCCACATTTCAAGTATGCATATGTGAATTATAATTTTGCTACTAAATGACTCTAATTCCACTCAGCAAAAACACATAATGGCAGAGCGTAATGTGCTGCTGAAGAATGTGAAACACCCTTTCCTAGTTGGGCTTCATTATTCCTTCCAGACAACCGACAAGTTATACTTCGTCTTGGATTTCATCAATGGAGGAGAAGTGAGTCGTTTCAGTTTGGTGAATAATGCACTCACACAGAAATGAGTCACAAAGTCAAGAAAAGCTGAGAATGGCTGAAACACAGGAAATATGTTTTAGGCGGCTTTAATAGAATTCCTCTGAGCAGCACTGTAGCGAGTTAACACACCTCCATGTGTGAAATCTAATTACAGATCACGACATTCACTCAAAGCAGCTAATGAGTGTGACTTTCTCTGTGGATCAGCCTTTATAAAGCTGCTATGTATGACTGTGGGAGAGTGACTAACTACAGTCTGTATCCAAAGCCAAATCTGCCTCTTGTCGACTACAAAGACCAAGTAGCTTGTAAATTAAATAACAATATTTCATTTGTATACATAACCAGATAAAGGACTGGCAAAAGTGATGCAGAGTATTTTTTGCTCTTAAAAGCATTATGCAACTTTGTCATATCATGGTTTATTATTAGATTATGCAGTCATGGTGGTAATAATCGAATGGAACATTTTAATTTCAGCTTTTCTTCCATCTTCAAAAAGAGAGGACCTTTCCAGAGCCCAGAGCAAAATTCTACATTTCTGAAATGGCAAGTGCACTGGGATATCTGCACTCTCTTAACATTGTTTACAGGTATGTTGGGGGGTTATTTAAGTCATATGGATCCTTTTTTACCAGGTTAATATTCCTGGCATTGTAAAGATATCTTTGAAGCAGTGGTGGGTAGAGTACTGAAATCGACTTGACAAACCTGCTCAAGTACAAGTGTTAAAGTACTTGGTACACTACTCAGATTTTTAATATTGTTTAGCATGTGCAGGCCAGAGCTCTTCTCTTTTTGGAATAACAAGTTTTTCACCTACTGTGCATCAGGTTAGAAATAGCTTCAGTGCAACATTGCTTATTTCTAGGGAATGCACTTGATTATCTTTCATTTCTGTTAACTGCAATTATTTAACCTTGAATATAAGGGTATACAATTTACAGAAAAATATTAATAGTTGAATTAATATATATGTTATACAAAATAAGCACATTTTACACTTTACTTTTTCTGGTGGCTGGTCAGACATTTCTCAGGGATTTGAGGTTGCAATGGAGGAATTTGGACTTATGACCTCAGTGTTTACAAATCGCTATGGCTACGGCCCTGTGTCTTATTTACTGAAATTCATTCATTTTTGTTCATTTTATTCAGAGACTTGAAGCCAGAAAACATCCTCCTTGACCATGAAGTAAGTATTCCTGTCTTTTACCAAAACACAATGCTGTGTAACTGTTAATCACTGTTACAGTTGGTACACTAAATATACCTGGGTGGTACCACAACTCATTTTTTAGGTACAATATTCATTTGAGTGCCAGGGAACTACAGTCCCTAAACGCTGACTGCAGATTTATTACATAAGACCATAATATATACAAAACAAATGTCCTTCTTTTCCAGTAATATTTGTACCACGAGAGAACAACAGTGTCATCTCTAGCACCAGCTGGACAGAATGTATGTGATTGGATTAGGTCTTACTCATGATTTTCCTGCCTAGCCTTATTGAGAAAGTGAGGGAACAGTGAATGGGACTGACTGAGCTATGCCACAGCCAACATTCCTGGGCAACAATAGAATCCTCAGTCCCCGGGGATAACGAGCAGCTTGTGTGGCACATGTTGTCTAAAAACGTCCCTGTGTCCTCTCTTTAAAGGGGCATATCATTTTGACGGACTTTGGATTGTGCAAGGAAGGCATTTCTCAGACAGACACCACGACAACATTTTGTGGAACACCTGAGGTATGGCAGCATTGATTATATCAGACTTGCATCAGGGTTATCCAAAGAAGTCTCACCTTCAGTGTCAAAAGTAATAATTATTAACAGACTTTTTAGATTAAAGTGTTGTTAATAATTTTACAAGTGTGAGTGTATTCAATCTTGGGTGTATGTGTAGGGATGAGTCACATTTTCCAGCGAAGAAAATAGGCAAAAATAGCAGTCGATATACATTTGGTTGGTTTATTTTAAGCCATAAAAAAAAGGTCAAAGTTAATGTTATATTATTATTTATTTGTGTACTCCTTCCAACCAGTATTTAGCTCCAGAGGTCCTGAGGAAGCAGCCATACGATAATACAGTAGATTGGTGGTGTCTGGGTTCAGTGCTGTATGAAATGCTCTTTGGCCTGGTGAGTTTTTACATTGACAGTGATTATTATTATTATTATTTGTTCATTGGTTGGAAGTCTAGACTACATTTGCAGACAAAGCTTTTAGTTTGAACTTGATATATTCATTTTAATGGTAAATGTTCAAGTTAAAGCTCACTTACATGCCTCTGCTTTTTTTTAATATCCTAGCCGCCATTCTACAGCAGGGACACACATGAAATGTATGACAACATCCTCCACAAGCCGTTGGCGATGCGTCCCGGTGCATCAAGCACAGCCTGGTCTCTCCTCCAGGGCCTGCTGGAGAAAGACGGCACACACAGACTGGGCTCCAGGGATGACTTTGTGAGTGGGAATATTCAATGCTTTTGCGCTGTCCAGAGACAAACTCTACATGTACAGCAGAATTTCCCATTTTTGGGCTCCCTCTGGTGGCTGATATATACACATCATGTCACTGCTGCTATAATGTTACAGATGTACAGTCACTGATGACTTTTGCTCAGTTGACTTTTTTCAACTTTAATTCTACATTTTCAGAATGAGATCAAAAAGCACAACTTCTTCTCCTCCATCAACTGGGATGACCTTGAACAGAAGAAGATCCCTCCCCCATTTACGCCCAAAGTGGTAAACTTTTGCTTCTTGCCCAGTAATCAGATATTTTACAGTGACCCGACACTTAAACAATTGCACCCCGCACTTAAAAGATACATCATAACTCACATTGCTTTTAAAGACTACAGATTTAGAGAAAGTTATGTATTGTATCCACAATGCAGTGACATTTACAATAATTTTATTTTTTTTATGTTGTTACAGATAATTTTATAGTTTATATTTTAGTTGATTTGTAAGGTAGACATATTACTTGAAAGCCTTTACAGTCATGTTCCTCCTCACAGGTGTTTTCACTTAATCTCCTTGATTAAAGCTTTCCTCTTGAGTGTGTTTATAGATGGTGCTTGATTGACATCTCTGCAGCATAGCCCCGCCCTACATAAACCCGAGCAGAGATATAATTAGACTGAGTACTTGAAAACTCCTGTGTGGTGGTGGCAGGGACCTGAAGGTTTAACTGATCATTTTACGTTATAGCTAGGTCTAGCTCTTAGCTGTTGCAAATCTCCCTGTCTGCTATGAGTTGAGATTCTTGGATAGGCCCAGTTTGTCTGCTGCACAGACACAAAACAAAGTTAAATTAGTGTGAAAGGCTTATTGTGTAAACCTTTGCAGTTGAATGCAATTCAATAAAATAGACCCATAACTTCAGATAGCCCCAGACTTGAACGAACACCTCACTCATAATCTATCAACAAAAACTAAAAGGTAGAATTCGTTGCAACATTGTAGTTTATTGCACTAGATCGCACAGGTCTTTCTAGTTAACAGTAACTGTTACTTAATTAAGTACAATATTTTAAACTACTTCATAAAATTTTGACTTAATTTCTTGTATTTTCTTTTTAGTCTTGTGTTTGTTGATATTTGGTTGTCTAATTTTAATTAACTTTATTTTACAAGTATATGACTCTGAGCCCTTTGTAAAATCAAGATAAACATTGTAACCTTATTGTATTTTGTCATCAAATTATTTTTATGAAAACAAATTTGCATTTTGTTTTGTGTTTGTTCCACGAATGCTAATATGACCTATGTTTTTACCCTCTTCCCCCTCTGTTTTCACAGAGCTCTTACTGCGACATTTCAAACTTCGATCCTGAGTTCACAGATGAGATGGTCCCCAACTCCGTGTGTTGGTCTCAAGAACATTCCATAGTCAACGCCAGTGTAATGGAGGCCGACGATGCCTTTGTGGGCTTCTCTTACGCCCCACCTTCTGATGACTCTTTCCAATGAAACATTCCCAGTGATCGCCTTAACCATCATAACTTCTTTTGACTAAAGGGAAGAATTTATACCATGGATGAACTTGTTCTGTGAAGCCAAAGCAAGCAGCTGAGAAGAAACAGCACTTACAAAAGGTTTTGGTTGGAACAAAGTGTGCCAGAAAATTCTTTATATTTTACCAATTTGTATTTATATAAATATATATATATATAACAGATGATATTTTAAAGAATTAAGGACAGCCATCCTCTATTGATGTAATTTCTGGTGGTTTCTAAGACCTTAAATTTGTCCCTTAAATGAAATCAATAAGCAGTTTTCTGAAAAACTTGAACTATTCACTGGACTTCACCATTTGACTCTCAGATGGAAGTGTGTTTGTCCATGTATTTACTGTAAAAACAAACGTATGTATCATTCATTTTAACTAAGCTGGAAATAGGGATTACTTGAGAGACCACTGAATAACAGTTTGGCATAGGTCACATTTGTTTAAAAAAATGTCTACATCTTAAGTTACCATTCAGTTGTTGCGAATACCTTTTTTTTTATTGTTCTGTTTATTTTTTTTCTGTTCTTTGCCATAACACAGTTGCAGAAATTATAAATCCACAATGCTTTGCTACGCCTGGCAATTTAGTAGGCCTATACTCCTGCACAGTAATAAAAAAATATCAAAGAAAGGTTCTCGGAGGGTGTCTGTGTATTTTATACTAACTGTATTTTTTATGTAGGCATATCATTTGTAATATTTTGATTAAATAATTACATTTAATTGCATCACATCCTGATCAGTCTTGCACTTCAGGCAAGTAAGCCAAAATAAGATCAGGGATGCCAACTTCAATTTAGTTTTTAGTGGGATTCAGTATTGTTGAGGTTGTGCATTTTATGAGTAGGGCTTCTGTGACATTGCCCACCTTGGGTATCAAGGTCAAAATTCTGCAATGCTCAGGAATTTTGTCAAAAAGGTTCAGCAACCAAATTCACAATTTTAAACCATATATAGATGAAAGCCAAGTCAATAATCATGGTCAGCGATGAATAAGTACAGTTGATCAACACTTCCATATACTCTTCCATATCTCAAAGCCTAAATCGGAAGACCAAAACCTAATCAGGTATCTTGTTCTCCCCAGGTAATGTGTGTCATCCCAGAGACTGTTTTCTTGGGTAACACCTTGTTGTGTTAAATACATATCAGTAACCATACAATATTAATTAAAATATCAAGTCCAATTAAATCAATATTTGCCTATTTCTTAAGGTAAGTTAAGTTGGTAACTGCTTTCTTGTAATTATTGTAAGCAGGGTTTCCCCTCACAAACTGATGCACTGCTTCAAAGTTAAAATGTACATACCAAAACATCTAGTAAAAACTGTGTTGTCATGTCTACCCTAAAATATTTTGTTACAGAGGTGGCTTGATCAGGGGTGTAGATTCAGCAGCACAGACACTACTGTATGGTCAGTAATATTTCTATAAACTACACAGTAAAAGTAGTTCATAGTATTGCATATCTAAGAATTAATAATTTCATCAGCCTCAATGTCTTGAGCTATGTATGGACCTGTTTAATTGCTTGTAAGCATTGGAGATAGGGGGAAATGTGGTATGGGTTCATTGAAATGGACTTCATCAGTTGGCTTTCCAAACGACGGCTCGCTTGTCACTATGGAAACGTAGTTGAAGCTAGCATGCCTATGCAACCTGTACACTCAATTTGAACGTCGTAATGCTAGCTTATAGCAATGTATTATTATCGTATAGTTAAGTTAAAATGACTGACATTTTATCGTTGAAAGAGTCAGTTCTGGTCTATTTAGACAGAAGTGGTGGCCTTCAGAAACTTTCCGAAGACTGTAAAACACTTAACGGTAACATTGTGCCTGCTGTGAGGAAAAACTAGCTAATGTCGATTGTGTTAGCCTTAACGTATGTTACTTAGCCTAGTGGCCATGAAAGCTAAAATCACTAAACCAACGTTACATGTAAGCTACGGGTTCAACTTTGCTAACGTGCTTTCCAGACCCCCTGCAGACTGAGGCAGTCTACAGGTTTTGCATCAGTGTGAATCCCTCTGATGTGATAGAGGTGGATCCTGTGTTGGGTGACTGTCTTCTACGTGAGCCCCTAAGAGCAACAGCGTTGTTTCAGTCTGTAAGTGCGAATAGTGAGCTAGCTAAAACGAAATGTAAACTTCTACTGTAATGTTAACTACATGTGTCTAATTCCCCATTCAGGTTTGCTTCCTGGCCATAAAGACACTGTCACTTCTTGAGAAAATACACACTGAAAGTCAGGTAACGTTATGAAAACATGGTGTAGGTGTTTCCTCCCCTTGGTCGCTTAAGAGCCAGAAGGATCAAGTCCATTTCCGTAAATCCTAAATGCATGCACCTGGCAGGAAAAGGTATCTCGATTTGCCAATTCATTCCTGTAACAATGTGTCATCTGACTGTTCCTTTTGAGGTGAACGTAATCCTGAAGTTGACACACCTGCCTCCATTCCCTGAGTACACATTGGACCTTTGCAGATTTCCTCGTGGGTATGGCCCCATGAGGCCTGTGTCCATGGAGGGCCTGGTCATTGCCATGACCAGGGTCACTAAATATACCCAGGGAGCCAGGTTCCTCTGCATTAATGATGGCTGTCCCTGCTCTACAGGTACTGCAGGCTAGACGCGTTGTTACCCCTTAACCCATTTTATATCTTAGCTTAGCTGATCACAGTCAGTTGGGTTGTGTATACACCCTATTGTATGTGTTTCAAGCAATTTTCAGACAAGTAGCATTCTGAGACTAAAAATTTGATGCACATTTGATTACATTTCTTGGATGTTGACTTTAGGGTTTCACTGCATTCGCGTCCATGCACCTGGAGCCACAGAGTCAGCTACCGTGAGAAACAACTTCAGCTGCATGATCTGCAGCTCCCAGCTAAAGGAGGATGTGAAGTTTAGAGTGCTGGGAGGTAAGAGTAATGCCTCTGAATGTCAGACAGCACTGGAGATATCTGAATTGGTTTTCTCAGTGCAAAAGATCAAAAGAAAACTGTATGCATTGTTATGATCTGTATATTTGCACATGTGTCTTTGTGGAGACAGATAAACAGCTTGTGGACCTGATCCATGTTAAAGCACTGGATGGTCTAGGTGCCCATCAGCAAAGCCCACTCAGGTACCAGTCTGTCACGCTGTTTCTCAGAGGTAGGTCTACATCCGACAAGTTTACAATGATGGGTTTTATATTGCTCAGACACGGACCTGCTCTATTATTGTGTTGCCTATTACAATGTCACCCAGCCAGCAAGTTGATTGATACATTTAATCTGTCGCAATTTAAAATGTTAGAGGAAACCTATAATAATAGCCTATTTCCATCAGAGAGAGGCGGGGGTAATGAAGAAACATGTGCACTAGCAGCATATATTTCCCTACGTATCATAGATAACAACAATAGCACTGTAAAGCAAAAACACATACCAATAGTTTACATCAGCGTAACCTAATCTTAAAACAACAAAGAATACAAAATGATAACACAAACATTACAGAATGTAACTAGACCTTCATAAGGTTCACCTCTGATCTGCTCTTTGAAACTAAATTTGTGTTTTTTGGAATCTTCAAGTCTCTTTTTTTTTAATCTGGAGCAGCTGCAGAACATAAGATATGACTCCTCCCCTTTACAACTTCTAAACTAAGCAGCACAAAATCACTTGATCTCCTTCTGGTGGAGTATGAATATGCACCCTTTCTCATAATATGGGACGGTATATATGGAGACCACTGGAGGATGTCCATCAACCAGGGAGCTGTTTCATGCATCCAGCATCCATGTCAGGATGCAGCCGCTCTGCTGAAGTGTCCTTGACCATACCATACCAGTTTCAGAGGACTACTGTGCCGCTGACCCTGCCCTGTGAATCACTTTGCCTTTTTTGTTTGCATAGCATGGAACAAATGAGTACATTGAGTAACTGGGTATAAAAGGCTTTTATTTGCAAGTCAAAATCTTAGAGGAAACACTGTACCATAGATTAATACTTAATTTAAAAGGGTATTATTTGTTTGTAAAATCATATTCTCATCCATTATATTCACTCCCAGTCCTGAATAATGTGGTTGTAATAGCTTATATTTACACACAGTCAGATGTATTGAGGTTTGTCATTAATTTTCTCTGGCTTTCTAAGTGAAGCTCACTTTGGCACACAAACTTAGTGTGTAGAGTTCAAATAAATAGATTTTTTGTTCAGCCAGCCGCACACAGTGCCTCATGGTGGGATATTAAGTGTTTCTGTCCCCTCTAATAACATTGTCCAGCTAGCACCCTTGAGAGCTTAGCAAATCTCAGCACCAGGATTAACATATTCTGTTGACCCAGTCATGAAGAGGAATTCAATACACTGGGTTCCCGTTACTAAACATATATGTTAATAAGTACAAGGAACACTCATTAGCTGGCTGTGCAATTCGCACACAGAGGAATCTTTGTTCTGTAGGGCTCACCCTGTGTTTCTCTTGGCAGTGGTTTGTAGGTGGCATGCATGTTTCTTCAATAATCACCAAGCAGCACAGAACAACCCCTTTGAGTGCTATTGCTTTGTTTCCCCTATTCGCACAGATGAGCTGTGTAACTCAGTGAGAATCGGTCGACTCTACAGGGTGATAGGCATTCCTGCGCATGTGCACCAGTGGCCCGGCATTACCTGGAGTGTAGAGGCAACTAGTGTCGAACCGTGGGAGCCAGAGAGTAAGGCAGTAAATCAACTTACTGTATATTCTTAATTATGTGAACAATTTTCATATTTTATAAACAACATTGTGCATCGTTGCCACACTGAAACATCTATCATGTCTCACAACTCGTCTACCTGCAGATCCCCATAAAGTCAGTGCTGGCTTCCAGGAGCTGTTGAAGGCCACAGCCGGTTCTCCCTGGAGATTCTCTGCCATTGTGGCTAACTCCTTTGGCTTGGACGTGGCTCCTCCAGGCCTCTACAACACCTTGAAGCTGGGCTTGTTGCTCAGCTTGGTGCAGACTCGAGCAGATGCAAAAGACACATTTCACAATGTAGATCTCCTGGTTGTCACCTCTGACACACTCATACTAGACAGGTAAAGTTTTTTGCATGACCCAACTTTACACATCGTAGGTGGACATATGAAACCTGAGACCCTCCTCATTACCTATTAGCCATGTGTTTGTGCTAGATTAATGACATACAGCCTGAGCTTGGCGTGTCGTGGGGTCAGGCATCAAGCTTCAGGGGAGATGTTTGCATCTCTGTCCCGTGACGAACACGGAGCAGGCACTGCTAACATCCATGCTGGCTCTGCCCTGCTAGCCACTGGTGGCATTTGCATGTTGGGAGATCTAGGCTGTTACAAAAAGGACAGGTTGGATGCCATTCAGTCAGGTAGAGTGGTTAATTTAATAAGTTATTGTAGTGTAAATTCTGCTACACATAAAAAGCTAGTCCACTTTTGCTATTCTTTTCTCAGTTCTGGAGAGCTGCACAGTGTCTGTGTTCATCCCAGGGAAGAAGTATGGCGAGGATGCTGACCAGCAGCTCTCCTTCCCAGTCCAGTGCAGCTTCTGGGCCCTCACAGACTCCACGGATCCCTCCTCTCGACGATCTGGAAGGGCCGACTGTGCCATACTTGGAAAAGCAGTGGGTTCAACCACAACATGGTGTTGTTTTGCCTTCGTATACCTCAATTATAACTTGGTTGGGACGTGCACTAGCAGGTCTGCCTTGAGAGTTTTTTGGAATATAACAGTGTGTCTTATTTTGTGGAACTTAAAGTACACAGTTCCAAGAAATGCCACATTTAATTCAACTCAGATTTATATGTAGATAGTACAGACAAAGAGGATGTTGAGACACTTTAGAGATGCTTTAGATCCCAGTTTATGTTCTGACTAAAACGAGGATCGTCTCTGCAGGTTAACGCTTTGAAAACAGCCCATTAAGCAGCTTACTGATGCCTCAGCCTCTTCTTTGTGAGCAGGAAATGGGTCCCGTACCAATTCAGTTGGCAGATGCCTTTGGCCTGGTCATTCAGTGTAGGGATATGGTGGGGCAGCATGCCCTGCTTGCCCAGACTGTCCACACCCTCCAGCAGGCAGTACATCCTGGAAACCCCATCTATTCATCGTGCTGGATGTTTTCTACTCAAGACTACACGGAGGTTAACACACAAGTTATTTTACCTAAGACTTTTGCATTGTTTTTTTATTCAAATTTCCTGCCTTGATTTTAGTGTTTATAAGTTGCTGTTCTGAACACTTTCCAGCTGGTAGCTCATGCACGGAGCTTGCAAGTGGAGCTTAGCCCCGGAGCAGAGAAAATAATCCACGGCTACTACATGGCCAGCCGCAGAGTCCGAACACAGAGTCAGGGTGTCAAGTTATCTGGGGCCTCTATCAAGCTTCTGTGAGCAATCTGCTGCAAAAAATTAATGAATATTTACTGTTGAAGTTTTCCATCTTAAAATGCTGCCTCACAACCACACTGCATGTTAAGATCGGGGGTCGTCATCAAGTGTAATGTTATCATCATCCACCAGGTGGCAAACTAATTCAAAGCACACTCTCAAAGGACCATTTTTCGTTTGGTTATGACACATGTTTATATGAATCTTTTCCCCTGTTGTGACATATTTTATATGAAAATAACTATGGAAATAAATCTTTTTTGACTGCAGGACAAAAATGGCATACTGAGCTTTAAATCTCAAAACATTTACATGGCCCATACCAGTTTCAGACTTACAATATTACAGATTACTTTTCATTCATTATATTAAAAACAACCCATAACTACCCAGGCAGTTGATCACTCATATGGTTCTTTTCATGTTTTCTCTCTTTGTCAAGGATCTCTCTGGCTGAAGCCCACTGCAAGTTATGTCTCAGAACACAAGTACTGGAGGAAGACGCTGTGATCTCTATTCTCCTCTGTGAAAACTCAGTTACTCTCAAACATGGTAGTTTTCATTAGCACCCCCTTACCAATACCTTTAGTACAAATACAGAAATCTTCCAGTTTGCACAAATTTACTCAAATCCTATTGCATGTCCTGCTTGTTTCATCAGTAATTGTGCTTTTGTCATTGTGCTGTTTTGAAGCATTGTGTTAATCAATTGGTAGGTTTCATTCTAGCCCTGGTTATTTATTAATAAGCTCCGAGGGCTCCATGTAAATAAACACTTCAAAAACTTTGAGGGATTCCTGCCTCTTCCTACAGGGGCCTCTGCTCTCATTATTCCACCCGATGCGGTGTTTCCATGTGACCTGGGAGACGTGGATGGCTTGCACAGAAGAGACATGACCCTGGATGAGCTCCACCAGAATATTTTACGCTTTATCTATACCTACGCACCAGGAGCAGACACATACATCACAGAGGAGTAAGACCTCTATGAAGGTTAAAAAACAGGTAGGTGGCACAAGATCACGATTACCATTCATTTCTTTCCTTCATAGTCAACTCATTAATAGCACACAAAGACAAAAACAAACTCAGATCAAGGTATTTTCTTGCAGACAGGTTTTTTTAATGGAAGCCATCAAATGTATAATAATTTAAAAAAAAAAAAGGAACAACACAACTTCCTCCAAATGATCAGCCCCTGCAACACTGTAAATGCTTTGTATTTCTTTAGCCTTTCTAGTCTTCCGAGCACTCCAAGCGCTGTAACACTATATCACATTTACCCATTCACACATTAAGCCTGTGCTCAAACAGAAACTAACAGTCACACACATTCATACACCGATGAAACAGCCATCAGGGTTCAGTATCTTGTCCAAGGACACTTCGACATGGAGCCTGGAGGAGCTGTAGAATGCACCACCGATCTTTTGATTAGTGGGCAACCCACTTTTCCTCCCGAGCCACAGCTACCCACAAAAAAACACCAACATGAAACACATTTATATTGACTGGAGTAGGATAAACAAAAAAAGTTTTAAAAAAGGAATACATACTGAAATCTGCATGATGTGAAAACAACACATGAATTCATTATCAGTGTGATATTTGCTGACAGAGGCTGGGTTGATTACTCACTTTTCAAATGAGGCTTCCCCCAGATGGTGTCACTCAACTTTATCCATAACCTTACCAACAAAAAATATAATATATAATTAGTTTGTGTGTGTATGGGGTGGAGGGGTGTACGGTTTAACACATTTGTCTTTTAGTTCAGTTAAGTCACATCTCAGCAGCCCATTTGGTCTGATGGGTAAACGGCGAAAAGTGAACTCATCATTACTTTTTAAAATCAGGACATAAAGCAAACAGGCACGTCTTCATCAGTTGGGACACACAATGCAAATAAAGTAGTTTAGTACAGGCTTTACTTACCACAGAGGAGATGAAGCAAACACTAAATGTGTTTTTGTTCCATTTCTGATCCAACTGCTTACCTGTAGGGGATTAAGGAAGATTGGTTTGTTCAAGTTGTTCACACGTCAAATGGACCCGTCTTGTCTACATGTGACCACGTTAACTGCTTAAGTCAGTAGTAACAGGTGCAGCTGGTAATTCAGTAGTCACAATTTTCACCACTCTATTGTCTGATGGGTAAACGGCAAAAAGGTTGACTCATCACTATTACAGCTGCAAGAGTAGCCACTGCTTATTGTTAAGAATGTAAAGACGGGTGGTACCACAGTTGGTAAATTGTTTTTAGCTAGGTTTGTCTGGTTGGACAATGTCTTGCAAAGTCAGTCTACTAAAAATCATTTGTCCGGTTTCTATTAGGTTAAACTGATAAAATTTCTGGAGCTACTCTCGTCACTCAATTCAGCCTCACCACCTGTTATGTTTGGCGGGTAAACCTTGATCATGTTGTTCCAGTAAAGGTACTTTGTCACATACATGTTGCGAGATTCATCCTCTGCAGTGTTTCCCCATACGTGCATTTATTTGTGGCGGCGAGCCACAATATTAACACTGACCGTCACATATTGGTTTCCGTTTTTTTACTAGGCCTTTTTAAAAATCGGATTTGATTGCAAGCAGCGTGTATTCACGCAGCACATCCTCTACTCGTGCCTCTCTCTATTGCTCTCAACCTCATGAACACAGCCGCACAAATCAGTCCAACACAACGCTGTCAATGTCGGAGACCCAGCTTTAAAAAAAGTTACTAACAAGTATGTAAAGAGCCTAGCTAATAAGGAGAGCCAAGTTAATGTTATAATACAGCTGGGTTTTTGAGGCTAGCACGCTGTATATAGCTGGTAGTCAACATAGACTGCACGCACCCCTCCGCCGTGTGCCCACAGTTACGCTGTCATTCTGGGGTGAAACACTGTTCTGCATTTGACCCATCACTAAGGGAGCAGTGGGCAGCCACTGCAGCGCCCGGGGACCAGCTCCAGATCGAAATGCAGTGTCTGGTCCAATGACAATGACTGGAGAACCTAAACCAGACAACCACGGGGAGAACATACAAACTCCACACAGAAAGGATGGGATTCAAGCCCGGGACCTGCGTGCTTTGAGGCCACAGTGCTGCCCAGTAGCACAAAACAAAAAATCCTGTAACAAGTAACTCACCTCCTGATCAGCACAAGAGATGTAAGATTACTTCTGGTGCATCTCTGATCATTGCACACCCTCTGAAGCAGCCTAAGGGAAACAAGACATCAAAGGACTGATATGAACAAAAGTCTTCATCCCATTATCCACATCAGATTTACTCTTTTGTAAAACCAGTCTACACTGATCTTATTATGCTGGCGATTCAGTTAGTCACAGTTTCACCACCTTATTGTCTGATGGGTAAACGGCAAATATGTGAAGTCATCACTATTCCAGCAGCAGGACTGCACAACCAAAAAACTTAAAATATATAAGGCTCACCTTCAGGTCCACACGGTGAAAACCATTATTTGGCCATCTGCAGTATGCTGGGGTAACCAGACATCTGAAATTAAAACACAATATGAGTACACAGATTCCACTTATCATTTACAGTTCTTTCATTCTAGTATGATCAAGCCGCTATTTTTTTTTCAACAGATTCAAACCTTAATCTTACCCATCAGGTGTACCAATCATAAATCAAATTTGCCATCTTCATCTGCACATCTGCAAAAGACAAAGATATATTCAAGTTAATTCTTATTCATTACTTTTAAATTGCAGGCTCTCTGTACAAATCTGTCACAATGACTTCAAACCTCAAAAAAATGACTCTCAGGAGTGGTCTATTGATTTTCAGCTTGAATTAAGTCGTACTGAAGTAATAGCCAATAGAGTGACAACAGATGACTGATCACCAGAAGGTCGAAGGGTACAATGTAACACAGCTTGGGAGCATGGCCAACTTCGGCAGGTTTGAGTACGGGTTCAACAGCAGGTCAGGACCTCTGCCATGACCTCACGTCCTCAGAGGGAGCCATGATGACTTTCCCCAGTGAAATAATAGGGAGATAGGGAGGGAGGGGGGCAATTCCCTGACCAGCAGCTCTTCTGCTGACCCCTGGACATAACCAGATATGGTCAGGGGCTTAAGAAGCCGAATGACACAGGGGGCGTTGTGTCCCCCTTTTGAACTGTCTGAAAGAATGATTTATTGCATCACTTCAGGGACGATATCTGTCCAACAGTCAGGCATCAAAACCGGATTACTAGCAGGCATGGCGACCTGAAAGTTAGGCTAACGTTACATTACGTTTGTAACGTTGCATTAAAGTTATTCTCACATAATTTGCCTTATGTAGGCTAGGCTACAAAGGGCGTTTTGCACGTAAAAACACGTGAGAAAAAAACTTTATGGCAGGCCCTAC
This sequence comes from Lepomis gibbosus, assembly GCA_029875015.1. Lineage (NCBI taxonomy): Eukaryota > Metazoa > Chordata > Actinopteri > Centrarchiformes > Centrarchidae > Lepomis > Lepomis gibbosus. The sequence goes on from JAPMOB010214740.1 coordinate 21,709, forward strand.
GTTAAAATCACATCCAAATCCACGTGCGTTTACGTCACACTACTAACGTTAGGCTTAATGACTAAAAGCAGAGCAAAGCACGTGCAATGTTACCCAATACACGCTAGCCATTTGCGTTTTAGTATACGATTAATATTAAGTAACTTTAGCTTATGTGTTTGGTGTTGGCCGCTATGAAGACTTCTCAACTGTTAGCTACTTTCTCCCACGTGGCCGACATGTGAGCTAGGGGCTAGCTAGCTAACAAGCAGCACTTATGTTCAAGAGCTATTTGCGAATTCGTCTGGAAACACGTCTGCGATGTGCAAACAATACGGCTGCGTAATCACATAAATCCCCTCACTATCACCTACCTTCGTATCGAAGATTAACCACGAAGCGAGCTTCTTAGTTTTCAGATGCGGATTGAAGCGAGGCACCTCTCCGCTCATGGCTGAGTCTCCAAGGAAAGTGAACGGACTTCCGGATCCGACCTTCCTTTACTGCGCCGCACAGCTGCGCACTGCAGCTAACGAAGCGTAAACTGAGCAGTAATTATATGCACTTGCATCCCATTTCGTTGACGCTGACATGTAAAATAGTAGGTCTAACCGATTAATGCAATCTCTCTATTCTGTAGTGGACATTCAGATTATCTTAATTTTCTTCACCTTACTGCAGATAAAATATACATGGCTCCTTATAGCTAATTAGATACCTCCCTCATTTCCCACTAACTGGATAAAATGAATTTATACTATCCTTTATCTCCTCAGCGTTTCTCCTGCGTTTATCAACATTTCAAGTAATGACATCATATAATCAGATCAATTAGTCGAACAAAGTTGAGCAAATAGACATTTTCTATTGAGTCAAAAAGACTTAATATCACTCGCTTCCACTGAAATTATACACTGTTGAAATGTTAAATGTGAAGAGGCTAATTTACTAAATATTTACGCCTTTAATATGGACAAATAGCCTATAGGTAATTATTGTTTGCTTCTTAAACATGTTGACACTATAAACACGGCTGAAACACCATCAGATGTGTGAATTTATTATCGTTTAGCCCCATGAATTTCTAAAGTCCGCGTACTCAGCCTGAAGGTCTACTGCATAGGCTATTCTTTATTTAGGTCATTCAGCTGCTGTAAAATTTTGTGTGGTGACCCTTTCAAAGATTCTTTATTTAACCAACAAGCGAGCACCACTGCTGTGTGCCTATTTTATTAATTTGATTGATTTCAATGTTACAAAGTGTCACAGAAATAAAGCGACCGTCCGAAGAACAATCTTAAATGGTTGAATAATAATAATAATAATAATAATAATAATAATAATAATAATAATAATAAATGACGCCCTGACAAGCTCTATATGAACTTTCAATTATTGGTGTTGTTTTTTTATTTTATTAAATAGACCTGAATGAAAAAGGGCCCTTTCATACATTTTCGTCAAAACGTCGGAAGCCTTCTTTCACTGAATTCATTTATTCACAAACACACTTACAACCATGCATGTAAAAAATAAGAGGGAACATGAGATGAAGAACCTCTATTGTTGACTCTCTGACAGACCACTTCACATGACAGATGTTAAGTTATTCACACATGCATTTAGTGCAAATGTTTCGAACTGAAAGTGCACACCTCAAGCATGACCGGCTCATTACCCCATGGAATTTCTACAAATATGCTACCTGGGGGCAAGTATGGAGCTGCACAATGCAGGGCAAACAGGATTAGCCAAAATAACAACAGAGAAACATAATTCTCAAAATGTAGGTTATACTATACAATAAAAGTCACATAATATATTAATTTACAAGTCTTCCTATTGGTAGGGCTTTAGTGGAAGTAAAATCTATTGTTCTACAATCATCATAAGGCGTATGCTGCTGCCACAGCATGAACTCATGCAAATATGAACTCGTTTCATACAAATCATTTAAGCCTATTACTGGGAGGTGGAAGATGAAGGTCCTTGATTCTCTGACTCTGAAGGATTTGTGGTGTTGAGGAACTGTCCGGAGGCCCCGACGTATAGTCTGGATCGCATAGGCCATTTCTGTGAAGACATTTCATTTGTTATTAAACCAGCCACTAAAATAGGCCCCAAGGCCAACGAGGATGATGTTGCATGTTTTGAAAATGTGTTACAACAGCTAAGTAGGCCTATAGCTCATTAGTGTTGCAATGTAGATAAATGCAGTGAGAATTTTCGTTCAAAGATTGTTTCAGCAATTTCACAATTAAACATTGATGAACAATTGACTACAAAAATAGATTACTAACTGAAATACCTTTATTATTATTATTATTATTATTATTATTATTATTATTATTATTATTATTATTATTATTATTATTATTATTATTATCATCACTGACCTTCACTGGGTGGAGGTAGCCGTCACCTTTCAATGAGTGTAACGCCTCTGTTTGTTTTGTGCTCTCTCCCTCCTCTGTGCCTTCTTCTTGTAGTGTTCGAGTCAAATGGGCAATATAGGTGGTGGCCAGTATCAACACGTCGAGTTTGGACAGCTTGGTGTCCGGCGGCACGGACGGCAAAGTCCTTTGTAGCTCCAGGAACGCGGTTCTCAGGGTTTGCACTCTGCTCCTCTCCCGCGCCGCGTTCGCGGCTGCCGGGCGTCCCCTGCCGCCGAGCCCGCCGGCCTGCAGCACCCTGGCCCGCTGAAGTTCCCGACGACGACCGTCGGGACTGGGACTGGAGCTCGGACTGGATGTAGGGCTGTCATCCACTACCGCCCCGGAGCAATTACCGCTGTCCATTCGGAGTGTCTGTCTTCCAACCATCGGGGTGCACTTACAGATCTGAAGAGTAACATCAGATGGATAGAGACACACCACTTTTAAACGTTTAACCTGGCCATTTTACTGCACTTTGTTTTACTGAGTTCAAGAGATAGGCTTACTGACAAGTGTATTTAAAGACAACTCATTATTTATTGTAACCTTTATGCCCCTGTTCCACCTTTAACTTAACTCTTAAATTGTTGCTTTTGAATTTATTTATTAAACCATAACTTATGTTGTCTGGTCTACAGTCCATTATTGACGATGTCTGTTGTAAAATTGCATGGTGCTGCAAATTAAACAGACAACAAAAAGCCAAACGTCAGAAGAGACAGCTGTACAAAGTTCCATTAAAGACTCCTGAATTTGCGCAGATTGCTCAGTGACATGGCCAAAAACCTAGAGGCAAATCGCCAAACTCAAGAGCGCAGTTTCTGGCCGGCGGTCTGATGTTTACCTCTGGTATCTCTCAAAGGCGCTGTCCTGAAAAACGACATGAAGGCGATCCAAAGAGGGCTTCGTTGGAGAATTTTCTCTTCAGTGCAGAATAGTCCCAGTCCACGTCCAGGTTATCCTTATAAAGTGGTGCGTCTGCAGAAAAGGTCCCCGTGCGCTCATCCAACACCTCACCTGTGTGCGTAACAGTCTCAGGAGGCCTTAATTTATGGGACACACAAAGCGGGGCACAAGTATTTCACTCCAACGTAATTAATCACTCGCCCCATAACTCTCCATCGCAGTGGTGGAAGACTGCCCTTTCGCTTTCCTAACTTATTTCAGTCTGAGAGGGCAGCAGAGGCTCGTTTTCAACGCCAGAGGCAGGACTCTCCTCTCCTTTAACGCTGATATGTGGTGGGCCATATCCCTCTCTAATTGGCTGCGAACCTGACACTGTATTTTCTTTATAAGCCTATCAAAAAGTGGCAACGGGGAGAAAGTGAGTCAAAATTACCTCAAAGAAAAAATGCGCCCGTCATGGTCAGATATAAAGGTTAATCTTTCAAAACGCTATTTGCAATCGACCTGGAAGACAAGCTGACAAGTGTAAGGTGATATGCAAAACATTTGACTAATTGCCAGGGTGTCTTGAATTGCAAGCTCATTGGAACAGCTAATAAATAAACTCCAGCACTGCAATCAACATGCAGGCATTGAGGAAATTCTTGTGAGACTCATAAATTAATCACTCTGATTTCCAGGGCTCCAAACGGAGATGTCGGCAAATTAATGAAAGGAATTATTCATAATATGTATATCCTTGGACTGTTCTTAATAAACATTGTTTTTGTAAGGATGGAGTAACAGTACTGCTCCAGGCCACTAATTACAAGGCGAAGTAAAAGAAGGTTAAGTAAGCTTGTTTCCTTAATAACCCCACATCTTTCAGGGGTGACACACCCACGTGGCTCCCTAAAAGCTCATTCAAACATTTAGTCACAACGATGGCAAAAAAATATATCCGCATTGTTACAGTATTTGAAATAAAAGAGCACTGAATCATTTGTCACGGTTGTTTAAACAGAAGCACATGTTGTTAGCTTTAGATAATGTAAATCCTTGTAATGGTGGAGCAGAGTGATCATTAGATTGTGCCACTCTGCGTCTCCCCATTCACTTATCTGCAGAAATGCATGCAAAGGAAAAATGACATGTAGTGTAGAACATGTGGGACTATCAGCAAGGAACAGTGTGAGTTGGAAAAATTATTAATATCATCAGACCCCAAAAATGTAATTAGAAATAAACCAGCTGTGGAAAGAAATGCGTGCAAGCCATTAATTCATTGTTTTACCCTTTTATTTTTACATTATTTCCAGCCAATTTGTTTCGTTTATATGAACTTGGATTGGATGGAGTTATAGCAGAAAAATGAAAACATTTGACAATCTGTATTGAAAAGTCTAATTTTCAAACCACTATAATCCACTACGTCAGTGATACTGCAGGAACGCTGAAGGGCGTGCAGCTATATGGACACCACAGCAAGCGAGTGACAGTGACTGTTCTCTGTGTTGCTACATGCACAAGGAAAAAAGATCCTCAGCTGTTGGGAGCAAGGTGCTCATACAAGGTAGGATTAGTCCTGAGGAGGTGGAGATTTTTAGTGGACTGGTAGGTTTGTCTTAAGCATCCACATGACTGCAGATGGGTGATGAGACAGCCACGTGATTGAAACATCCACCCGTAGGAATCTTACATTTTTGTGCCCTGTGATAAAAAAAGTAGAACAAACATAACATTGTGAGTCAAGAATCATAGAGCATTTCTCCTACAAATACTTCGAGGCAGTGAACGTTAAATAGAGATTGACTATTATAGCATGTTAATAAAGAAAAATACCTTAATGATAAAAAAATAACTGACACATAGTGATGTAAAATACCTGATACTGCTTGCCAATAAAACTAATCTAAAAAATGAGTTCAAACCTATTAGCAGTTGTCATAATTTGTACATTTCATCATGCAGTATTCAAACCCTGTGTGGCACCTGGTTGAAACACTGAGAATTTAATGTCAACAGTTAAATCATCTAGTAACTGTTAAAACAGAGTGAATCAAAAATGTGTACTCTCGCGCATTAATTAGTGTGAACTACGATACTGGACCTGAGAGACTGCAGCGGCTTCCACCTCTGCACATTAGCCTGCTGGTAGATGTGACCAGGATATGGACCCTGACCCATGTTAACGTCATCTGGAATATAAACAAAGTCACAGTAGAACATACACACACACACACACACACACACACACAC